>APFE031440001.1:1467-15632 GCA_000404065.3 Pinus taeda
AAACTAGCTAGGGCGATGGTAGCTTATCTCTGAGAAGAGATGTGGCAGCTACATGCCTTTGAACTATCTTACAATGGGGCTCAAATGCCTATTTATTGTTGAGAAATAATAGAAAATCATAAACATCCAAAAACCTAACCCTAGGAGATGAAGTGCCAAACTATGGGCCCCGTTTTGGGTAAATTGGTCGATCAACTTCCTGGGGTCCTTAATTTTGCATTCGATCTCCGTTTGAAACACACAATACCTTGCTAGAAAGATCTATCTGAGGACTAAAAATTTGGGAAGAGGAACATTGGTCCGTGGACCAATGTTGCTCCCAATATTTACAAAAAACATTGTTTAGGGCCTCAAAACCGCTTCAGAATTTCACGACCCGAAAACCTGCTAAAAATAGTAAATTGTTCTACAATTAAGGAAACTGGAAAACTGAAAGAGACATTTGTGGCGGTCCAAGTGGGATAGGCGAGTGGCCACTAACATCCACCTAGATCATTGTGTTGTCTCTAACTCTCACTCAATAAGGAACTCAATCTTCTCTTTCAATGGCACCCACTCTGCCTAATATCAACTATGTTCTCTTCTCACTTTGCTCACTCTGAAGCAACCCACTACTCTCCTTAACAATAACCACTCATCAGAGCCCACACACCACTATTTTCTCTACTCCTCATCAACATACACCTAGTTCTTGGCCTTCTATTCCTTAGGCTCTCTCGACCTCTCACACCACAACACCACACTCCTCTCAGCCCTCTGTTCTCACATAATACATTTATCTCTTAGGGTATTTCCTCTTCATAGGAAATCTGGGCCTCTCTCTACAGAAAAAGTCACTTGGCCTCACATAACGTTGCGTACACTGACACAGAGCTCTTATCACAGCTCACTTATGATAATGTTTCTTTCTCCCACATTGCTCAAGTATGCTCCTCTAGTTTGTTCCTCTCTTGTAAACTGGTTGATGTTTCCTCTGCTTCCCATCACTCTGTCATTCACGTTACCCAAGAGTGTACTCCTGCATGTCTCTCCATCCTATTTTTGCATCTGTCTTAGACAATGCTACCTCATTATCCGATGAGAATGGGCATTTGAGTTATCTCCATACTGAGAATTAATTTTGGGTCCTCCTGCACACTCTAATGAGGCACTCCATGCTTATTCATGGTTCATAAATTTGGATGGTACTTCAAGATGGCTTCTCTAACCTTCATTTAATTCAATGAGGCATGCACGCGAAGATTATGGATGGATTTATTTCAACTCAAGACAAACCCGACGCTCTTCGCTATGAATCATGGTCCTCACTACCTTGTCCCGATGATTTATGTCTCTATCTCTTGCCTTCAAAAGTTCCCATTGACTCTATCCACCAACTCCTCTCAGTGATCATGGTCCTTTTTTCTGACTCATCTATCTACCATACACCTCTGTACTTCCATTTGAAATATTTTACACCATAGTGCAATTTCAGAGCCACAACTTATCATAACATTTCATTAAAATGATATTACAATATTGCAATATTTGGATGCCTTTATCCCCTCTTATGATTATGCTTAGCCTATTTTCTACCATAGGACCACTGCCTATGACCGGGGGCATAATACTTAGGTGTTAAGGCGTTCAGGATCCTCCCAAGGGCCTTTCTCCTCTTGTTATTTCTCTCTCCTTTGGTTCTTTGGGATTTCACGACTAAACGACAACACATTTGAATCCTTCGTATCAAAAATTCTCTACAAATTACAATTACGGAGGAGTTATGAAAGTTTATCTATGAAATACTTCCCACGTGGCATCACATAGAACTTAGGTGCTAATATCTTCTCTATGCCCTTAGGTTTCTTGGATCTCCATGACCAAGTTCCAAACAAAATCGAAGCTCCCACTCATCAAGTCTTTCACAAAAAATTAATTACAAATGAGTTACAGAAACTCCAACCTTTGAAATTATTCATAACACTTAGATGTTAAGCCTGCTTTGCACCCTTGGTAATTTTGGGTCCCCTTGACCAAGTGTCACTCAACATCAAAAGCTCCCTGTATCGCAAATTTTTCAAAAAGGAATTAGAACATAGTTATGATGTCTCCATCTTCTGAAATACTCCATATCACTTAGGTACTAAGCACTACTCTTCACTCCTAGTTCTTTTAGTCCCCAGTACAAAATTCCAATCAATATTACAAGCCTCCTCTTATCGCAACCTTTCTCAAATATGCATTTACATAGGAGTTATGAGGTCTCCTAATTTTGATATACGACCTTTGAGATCACGTCAAGCTGATGTTATAATTTCCACATGGAATCTCCTTAGTGGTGACATATGTCACCAATACTTTCTCCATTAGGCCACCCAAAATGTTGAATTTGACTTCCACATGTCCAATGTACTGCCACATCATGCTAACATCATCTGCCTTGTTAGCTTCCCAACGCTAACCACCTGCTGCCATGTGTCCCATTGGAGGAGAGAGAAAGGGTCCCTCAGTCCTTTGGTTTTGGAATGAAATCCTTTGTAATTCCTAATCTTCGCAACCTCAACACTTTTCAAGAATTTGAGAATTCCATTGAAACCTCTACTCCACAACCAGTGACGATGACCAAGTGCCAACACTATCAGAATCTCCCTGTATCTGAACTTTCTCATGATTCAATTATTAAGAAGTTATGAGTTTCTGATATTCCGAGGTTCTAGCCTACTTTGATATTCAACCTTATGAGATTCTGATGTGCCTAACATTTCAAAAACAAGCTCTGATATTCAACCTACTCCTTTTGGGTCTCTTTTAAATAAACTTCTGAGGAAATAAACCACCAAGGTGTGATATTATAGCCTTTCTGATATCAGCTTCTGAGAATCATCTCCAAAAACTCCAACCCTCCAAAATTCTAACCTTTTGAGGTCCCAATATGTGAGCTTGCTCCGATATTTTGACCTGCTTAGGAGTAACTTTGACAATCAATAACTTTTGATATTGATGGCCATTTATGGACTTCCACATACTGTTGGAAATCTCTTTCAGAGAACCTTCCAGTGGAGAAGGTGTGATGTATGATTTGAGCCCATTTTCTACCTAAACAATGACTCCAAATGCTTTGACATTCTTTCCACCTTGGCTCTTCTTCTTCTTCTTCTTCCTAGAACCTACTCTTCGGAGGCATTTTGCAAGATTCTGCATACCATTGGAGAGTTCTTTCAGCACACTAACCAATTGTGCCATCTCCAAGAGTATCTGACCTAATATCTTGAGGAAGAACCTCCTCAAAAGTCTGAGACTCCCAACCACCATAGTCATCACTTTATGGCTTCTCCAATAATCCTACTATTATGATCATTCTCTACTAGAGGCTACAGTAACTATGGGACTCTCCCTCAGCTTGAAACATTTGTTGCCATCACAACTAGCCTAGTGGACATAAAAACTAACATATGTTTCCATAAACCTCCATGCTAGTTTGCTTGAAATCAATGGAAACACTCCTACCAAGAGCTAGACAAAGCCAATCTTCCCAACACATCTTCCGGCATGATTTTTGACATCAATTCCAACACACTTGAAACCACTAGCCATCCAAACAATGAAAATTGTCCAACAATATCCCCCTTTTGGCATTGATGGCAACATCTCAACCTCATCATCACTTGATGGCCAATCCTCATGCTTCTCCCACACTTCTCTTAGCAAGAGACATAAATGGATTTCTCTCCTCTGCATGGGCCATCAAAACTTCTCCAATAATTTTCTTCCCCTTTGTCATCAATGGTAAAGGGATATAAGATTCCTTTTCCTTCTCCATGTAATCATTGGATTTCAATAACCCAAGATCTAGCTGCTTCTCTATAAATTGTACATATGTGATATGCCCTCCCTGAACGTATACTACCTCTGATTTGAATTTCTCTATTTATGAATGCCTTAAGATGATGGTTAAGTACTCTCTCCACTAATGCATATTTTTGAATGAATTAAAAGGAATTGATAGCACCTAAACTACTCATGGTCTTGTTGCTACTACAAATACCAATCATTAGTGATGCATTGAGCTTTCTCTACACCACTGTTGTAGCTACCGAGACTGCGCTTACTTCTCTTAAGCATCTCAACCACTTCTCCCCCTCAGATCATACCTCAAAACATGGACCATTGCTTAAACAATACTAATTTCACAAAGAAATAGATACAAATTGGATGTTGTACTAGGAAACCTCTTATAGCTCTTTATCATAAATAAATTCCCACTTGCACACAAAGGCTACTCCATATGAACCCAGACCATCAATTGTCATAGTGAAACTAATTGAACACTAAGGGACATGAAAGATTATACCAATTATATTTCATGAACACAAGGCTGTTAGGCATAATCAAACACACAACCGAAATTAAATAATGGTATTTCAACCAACATGCAAACCTTTCATTTACACAACAATCTATCTTTCTGAGGTTGGAAATTGTTGCTTGCTACTGCTATCAAATCAACACCCCTTGATCCAATGCTCTTTGATCTCCTATAGTTTCTTCTTTACATTTGTGTGATTGATCCTATGGACCTGAATTAACTGTCAGCTTCCTGTCATTCCATACTTCTACTGCAGCCCATATTCTTCTTCCCAAAACATAATATATTCTTGTGTACTCTGCATGAACTCTTGATGGCTGTTGTTCTCCTCTCTCCTTCAATACTAATAAACTTGAAATAAGAAATTACATTACTATAATCAGCATGACGACTTGACCATACCTTGACAAATCAGATTCACCTTTCTGTCTTTGCCATCTAGCTTCCTCCATCTAACTTATTCGGCCTCCCTTGAGGCCATTATCCTCCTTTACTAAAGAAAAATAAAGGATTTACTCACCCTGAGAAGATCATCCTCCACCTTCTTCCATACCTTCAAAGGTCAATTCGAGATAGAGGAATTATCATCTAGCCTCTTATTTTCCCATGTTTTGACTTTTCTTTGGCTGCACATGGCAAGAGGGAAATTCTCCTTCAAGTCTTGTTTCTTAGCCCAAATCCTCTTTCCTCCTTTTTCATTTGTTTGTAAGAGAATGGAAATTGGGTTGTCACTTCGATTCTTCACTTGAGGCTTGTGCTAATTGCAGACGGAGACTATAGAGAACTATCTCCTTCCTTTACTCTACATGTCCTTTTGATGTAGAGTGTTGAAGACAAAATTGGCTTCATTTTCTCTTTTATCTCTATTCACCCTTAATGGATGACATGCTTCATTTTGTCGCACCATCTGGGGCACATGATTTGACTTCTCATGTCTACATCCTACTTCCTTGTGCCCAAAGCTGCCATAATTGTATAATTCAATTTGGCTTAAGAATGGGGAAAAGTAATTGCCATCTTCGAGCAATCTTGCCAAAACCTCTATCTCTCCAAACATGCCTTGTCCTAGCCTCATTATGCATTCTTTGGTTGCTCCTACCCAACACATCTTATTTTCATGAATGGAATCTACAATCCATGGCTTTATGTCCAAAATTATGGCAAGAAAAGGAATACCCAAAAAGGATTTTGATGACCGAAGTTACATTTTCTAGAAGGTTTTGTCCTTGAGGGGGAAATAACTTCTATTGGTTCTTTATGTACCATATATAGTAGTCTAGAATTATGCCTTGCATTTTTTCTTGTAGATGCCTGGCTTTCTTCTATTGCTTCTTCTTATCCTTCCGTTGTTGTTATCCAACAACCTATTTTCCTTTGTTGTTATTGCAACCTCTAACTACCCTTACTTAAATAGTTAAACCTTCATTCATTTCCTTATTGGAGCTTGATTTGAAAATGGGGCACTTGGGCTTCTTGTCTAACTTACAAGAACCTCTCCCACTTGCAAAGCTTTAAATTTTCCCAAGTCTTTAAGACTAACCAATGCGAAATTAAGAAATGCTTGAAAATATAGGTATATGCTTATTTTTATTGTTGGCTATTTATGTGCTTTAAAATCTGATGTGTATGCTAATATGTAAATACATACAATAAATAGTAATGCAGCAAGAAACAAAACACACAGAACAACAATTTAATTTGGAGTTCACCCAAAACTCTTGGGCTACGTCTCCTTGAGCTCTAGTCAACTCAACTAGGATCTATAGGATTATGGTATAAGTCCTTTTTACAAGCTCTTGGCTCAACTCCTACTGTTTTTCACAGAAACAATGGGTTCAGACACCATGTTATCCCGTGGCTCTTGAAGCTTTCGGCTTTCTCGCTCTCGGGTCTCGCTCTAGCTCTTCAGCTCTGGCTCTAACTCTTGGCTCTAGCTCTTAGCTCTAGCTCTGGATCTCTAGCTTTGGATTGTCCTCTAGCTCTTTGGCTCTAACTTCTTGGCCCTCTACAACCTTTAGCTCTTTGGCTTTTCACTTGAACTTCAAGTGACCCAAAGGCTCCCTTAGATGCTTTGCGCAGTAAATCTTCGGCTTTCTCTACTCTCTCGGCTCTCAGCTACTACTTTTAGCATTCAACATGCTCTCCATTTAGCTCTTTGCCTTCTTTGAGGTGAGCTTCCGACTTTTTGGCTAATCGACTCTTGGTATGTTGTCCAGCCTTCCATGCTCTCGTGGCTCTCTGGAGCTCAAACTCACAGGCTCTCTGTCCCTTCCTCATCTTCAGGAAACATCCCTTTCACAATCGCCCCAATCTCTGGTGGCTTTATGCCTCTGTCAGTACTGTGGCTATGGGATGTGACAGCGTGAGCTCTTCAACTCTGGTGTGATCTCTCTGAAAGGAAAAACTTGCTTCTCCGCTTGGATATTTGACCTTTTAAGGAATCCACTGGCTCTATGGCTTCCACTGTTGTTCCTCCATCCCTTTGATCATGAGGAATCATTCTTTCCGTGGCTACCTCTTCGCACTTCAAAACGCATCCCTATTGCAGAAATGCCCACCTGCAATGTGGCATAGGGAATGATGGCTGCTTTCCCATGGAAAATGAACTGGCGGCCTCCTTTCAAGCAAAAATCCACGAAATACTGTGTTTCAGGCTTGAAATGGAAATACACAAGAAAAGAACTATCGAGCGTGAAATTTAGACGTGAAATTCCATTAAATCGCCCCTAAAATACCTACCGGGTCCACCTTCCATCACATCTTGCAATCACTTCAGCGGCATGGTCGATGGCCAAAAATCCATTAAACACAAAATACAAAGGAAAATATGAATTCTAAGATTTGAAATTTTATGAAATCGGGCTTTTAAACCCTATCGGGTCAGGTCCCGATTACAGTCGCAAGTCGCATGGTCTAGGGGATTCCCTTTTGGTATCGTCGACACTGATCAGCCAACATCGACGATCACAGTCGCAAGTTACACAACTCGGGGGTCCTTCCCTTTTGGGATCACCAACAGCAATCCACCGATAGCGGCGATCACAGTTGCACTATCACATCGACCATGGGCATTTGCCTTATGGGTGCATATGCCTGCCTCCGACCCAATCCGCCAATCTGATCATCAGAGATCATTGATCAGCGGTCCCTTCTGCCCAAGCTTAAGTCCTCCTTTTTGCCTTATGCGATGCGATTTCCTCAAACAGCCTTTTAAGCCATTTTTAATGGAATTTTCCCCTTTTTCAAAGGATAAAGGGAAACTTCATCATGTGATAACTTCTTCATCTGAAGTCCATTTTCTCCCATTTAAGTTGCGTAGGATTCAGAATGAGAAGATCTTTGCAGTCAGATTATTTTTGAGAGCAACCTGGGACTTTCATTTTCCTCTTATTTACAAAGGATTTGTGCCATTTGGCATCTTTTACCTCTTGCATGCAGTCTTTTAGGCTTAGAGGTTTATCCAGGATCCATTTTTGGATTAGAGCTTGATTCCTTTTTGAAACCCAAACTAGCCATGATGAGTGGGGATCTCTGCTTAACAAGCATCTCATCTAATACCTTCTTGCTCTCCTCAATATTTTGATAATGAGACAACTATTTATTTGAATTTTCTAAATCATGTCTCAATGATACTACTTCAATGTGTAGTCTCTAATAGTAGGCTTCCTTCTCACTCAGTTGATTGGTTAACATGCCACTTAGCCTGCTAGCCTCTTCTTGTTGAGAATTAAGATTTATTATTCTTTTGCTCAACTTTTCATTCTCAAGCTCATAAATTTTCAATTTCTCCTCTTGCTTGAGATTTTCCTCTGATAGGTCCTTGATCTCCTTTATAGACGAGATCGTTTTCTTTCTAAAGTACATACTTTCATTCAAATACTTCTCTTCACTATCATAGGTGCTAGAGTCAGCAAAGAGATCTAAAACCATCTTTGTTTTCATCGAGTCTTCCACATGTCTAAGGGGTATCCCATATTCATCAATTCCATTGATACTACTATTCTCTTCATGGGATATAATCTCTTTTTCTTAAGAGGATCCCTCATTTTCTATTTCTACTAAAGTGGTTATATCTTCATTACTACTACTAGATGCATGGTTATATCTATCTTAAAGTTATTCACATGAATCTATTTAATGAATAACCTATTTCTTTAGATTCATCAAGAAGAAACATATTACCTTCAAAATAGCCTAGCCTCTCTTCTGATTTTTCATCATCATCTTGAGAGTGATAAGAAGCAACTTGAGCATTAAGAGGAACATCAATCTTCTCAGCATATCTTTTCTCAGATTCTTTATTCAACTTCTTCTTTCTCTTTCTCTCATCATTAGAATCCTTTACAGATTCAGGTTCACTACTTTAGGATCATGGTTCTTCAACCTCCTCTTGAGATGTGTACCTTTCTCCTCCATATAGATATTGCAATCGGTCCAATATTACATTTGATGACTCACAATGCCTCACTCTATCAACATCTGGCTTAGATATCCCTTTCATGATGATTTCCTTGGCTTTTGTATTGAACTCATTCCTCTTTGAATACATCACAGACATCCAAATGTCATCATTGACTATCATCATGTGGGCCTCCATTCTAATCTTCCAAATCTCATAGTCCAATCCATTTAAAAATGGAACTCATTATGTTGTTAACCAAATTCGATTAGTCATTGTTTCCATTTTATCTACCTTCTAGCAATTAAGTTATTCCTGAAGGAACCATGCTCTAATACCAATTGTTGGAAACAATTTTTATTTCTGAGAAGTGGGATGAATCAATATTAAGGCTAATTCTAACTTTTATGACAATTTATATTAATTCATTCAAACTTGGAATCCACTATGTGTGACAAACCATTAACAACCATAACCAAAACCATATCAACCAACACAACATACACATCATGAGAAGAAAACACATGAGACACTGAGGTTTTACGTGGAAACCTTTTTAGGAAAAAACCACCAAATTTTGATGTTGTTATTGATGTAAAATAAGAGCACCTACTCTATTACATCAATATTTTTGTGAGACACCACTCACATGAAGCACCAACTCCCTTTTATTATTTATTAGAACCCACTAGCAAGAAGCACCAACTCCCTCCATTTGTAGATACCCATCCAACTTACCAAAAGCACCATGTGAAGCACCAACTTAATGGATTTGTTGCAACAAACAACTTGTAGCTCCTTGGATTTATGAAAGCACCAACTTGCAGGAGGAATGAACCCCCAAGCCTTCTTAGACATCCACTAGATATGGAAGCACCAACTTGTTGTATGCAGGTTCCAACCCACACTTAATAAGGAACTCAATGTTCTTTGTTGATGGCAACCACTCTACATGATATAACTATGTTCTTTGCTCACTCTACAACAGCCCACTACTCTGATCAACAATAGTCACTCCTAACAATGCACACAACACTTGTTTCTTTTCTCTTCATCAACATACACTTAGTTTTCGGCCTTCTATTCCTTAGGCTCTCTCGACCTTTGACACCACAATACCATACTGCTCTCGAACCTCTGTTCTCATTTCATACATTCAGCTCTTAATGTCTTTCCTCTACAAAGGGGCTCTCATCCTCTCTCTAGAGAAAAAGCTCACATTGCCTCACACAACAGCACACACACTCACACAGAGCTCTCCTCAACTCTCACTCACGAGAATGTTTATTTCCCCTACATTGTTCATTTTTTCTCCTTTGTTTTATTCCTTTGTTGCACACTAGTCAATGTTGCCTCTAATGCCCATCACTCTGCCATTCTTGCTACCCGTGTGTGTACTCCTTCATGACTCTCCATCCTTCTATTGTTGTCTTCGCCACTGTTGCCTCATTATCTAGTGAGAATGGGCATCTGAGTGATATCCATATTGAGAATTATTTCTCGGTCAACATGCACACTCCAATGTGGCTCTCCATGCTTATTGATGGTTCACATAGTACTTTTAAATGGCCTCTCTACACTTCATATAATTCAGTGAGGTGTGGACAGGAAGATCACGGATGGATTTCTTTCAACTCAAGATAGGCTTGATGCTCTACTCTGTGAATCAAGCAAAAGGAACCCATATTGATTCACCCTTAAATGGAAATATATACAGAGATGCAAAGCATTATGAATTAATTTTTTTTCTCCTTGCTTGGCACACCCATTGTCTTCTTAACACTCATTTCTCAAACACATTAAAAAGTGACTTCATTTAATATTAGACACTAATTTTATGTTTAAAGTTAAAATAATTTCGTGCTTATGTAATAAAGTGCCCTTTGCACCCTCTTCTTTGGCTCATGCCCTCTTTTGCATAGACTCACAACTCTATGCAGTTGTTCTTTCCCACAACTAAATTTGTAAAAGTTAAAATAAAAAATAAAATAAATAAATAAATAAATGAAATAAGAGATGAACTCAATAGAAATACATGTCTTGTTTCCTTGACCCAACTTAGTAGAGGAGTTGCTCACAACACTCACCCACTTATTGACCACTTACAAAATTAACCACTTTTTTAAATGAAAATCGCTACACCATGGAAATTATGTAACATCAAGGCTCACTCAGGGAATGGAAAATCCAAAAAACACAAAATAACCAAGAGTCAATTTGGCCAGACAAAAGCTAATAAATAGTTTAGATTTCTACTTTAAAAAAATAAGAATTTGATATTTCTTAAAATAAGAGTACAACTTATTTTAAATATTGCATATTTTTAAGATTTTCTAAAGTAGGGTTAATCTCATTTTTCATTTTATGGATTTTTATTAATTTTCTTTGAAATATTAGATTTTTTCCGTTCAAATTATAATTGTTTTATATTTTAATAAATATAATATGATATAAATATTAAAAAAAATAATATAATAAATAAAAAATCTCATTAATATTGAAAATTAACTTCTAATTTTTTTCTAAATTAAATTATAATAAAAATTCACAAAAAAATATTGTTTTATTTTGAATCAAATTTTACTGGTCAATGTTTTGTCATTGCAAAACCCCAGATCACTCTACAATAAAGAATTAGTATCAAAATGTACAACACTGTCCCAAAACACCAAAGCACTCAATGTTTTGTCATCGCAAAACACCAGAGCACTCAACAATAAAGAATTAGGATCAAAATATACAATCTAATGGAGTTTGTTGCTATATAAAATGGAAAATGAATTAAGCCTACACAATTGCCTTCTCTAGAAAAAGCTTGATAAACAAGGTTTTCAATATATAATAGCTATGTCTACCTAAATAAAAGACGATGAGACATTCCTTGCTACAACTACTAATTCCCACATTTTTATGGGCTTGATAAGGAGCATCATCACCTTCTAGTTCAACAGCATTTTCTCATATTATTTTTTCTGCTTTCATTTTTATCTGTAATAACTTTCTGCATTAACATTTTTATTTCCCAATATACATTAATGGTAAGGAGGTATTAGTTATACCTTCTATGTCCCTCATGAGTCCTATAAGGAATGTTTTCCATAACATTTGAATGTGAGGTGCAAACCACACATTTAAATGGTTAACATTTTAGGTTAAAGAATTTAGAATAAATTAAATGGTGAGAGGGGACTGTCACCGGTACGAAACTCTTCAACAAAATTGATGCACCAAATAATTTTGAAAACCCAAAGATCCCTGTCGCTGCTCAAACCATAAATTAGACCAATTTTATCATAAAAAATGTAAACAAATTTAATGAAAAATGCATTGATTTAGTTAAATGTTATTTGACATAGTAGAACTGAAACCTTAACCCCTTCTCTATATGTTTTAAACCTAATCTTTATTGAAACGGAAATAAATTAGTTCAAACTAGACTTAAAAAGAATATTTATATTTAAAAATGAAATCGTTGTTAGTATTCCTGTATGAAACAAAAGCTTAACCATACGCATAAAGTACTTTTCTTCAAATATGAAATAACGCCATGATTGCACTCCAAATCCAATCACCCATTTTAGGAAACAGAAACTAGTAGAGGCTGTCGTGAAGAGTTAGCAGTAGCAGCAAAACCATAAATATATTTTATTAAACATTATTGACTACATATTATTTATTTGGAAGAGTACTGAGTGCGGCGTTTGGGCATTCACGCATGGATACCATCATCAACCGTCAAGAGCGAACATGTTAAGGAGAGCTAGAGCGTTACTGATCAGTTCTGACTCATTCTGCACGCGGACTTTCACCATCGCGCTAATCTTCCCCGCCGCCGCCTTCACATCCTCAAATCCGTTGAGGCAGGAGTCTTGGTCGGTGAGGGCGGCACTCATAAACGTCTGCATGTCGTTCATTTGAGGGTTCAAGTTGCAACGCTCCATCTCCTTCAGAGATTTCTGCATCTCGTCAACGGTGTCATCGAAATTCTGAATACAATCGTTCAGCGCCGCTCTTTCTCTTTCACTCATCTCGGCGCCTCTGCCTTTCAGGCCTGCTGCCCAAACGGAAACCGTTCGGGCATTAACGAGGCTCACGTTCATGGCCGCCTTGACCAGATCGCAAAGCGTGGGCTTCTGAGATCCGGCGTATGGAGAAAGCGACGAAACACAGAGCTGCGGATACCGAGTGACCTGGCACGACGATCTGATAAATTTAGCGACGCTCGTATCGCTGTGCTGCGGATTCACGTCCTTCGCCGTAGCTGAAGCCATTATCGCAGAAACTATGATAACGAAAACAGTTGCAGGCCGTGAATCCATGGCGATATAATATAAAAAGAAAGAACAAGAAATGAAAAGCACCGAAGGCGAACGCAGGGACGGAAAAGGGTTGTAAGTGGGCACAAGCACATACTATTGACGCGCTTGCATCCCGATATATATAGCCGAGTTCGCGCCTCTAGATATTGTCAATTACCCATTCTAGGTCAGTGTCTCGCTGGACGGCCGATTCTCGAGGTCTGATTTGTTGCATGTTTTCATTCCCACTGGGTTGACCGTATGTAGTGGGATGTAATGCACGTAGTTTAAGAATGAAATAATGTTTTCTGCCGAGATTTTGGGTAACACTCGGTCAAAATTTTTTGGGGGAGATCTCCTGTTTTTAGATTTTAAATTTTTTTTATGGTGTTTAATCTATTTTATTATTAATTAAAAGATAAGATTTAAATTTATATTATTTTTAAAAAAGATAGATTAAATATATTATGAATTTTTGAAAAAAAAAAATCAATTTGTTTTTAGCCCATTTACTTAATATGTACACAACTTTAGATGTGATAGCTAATTTACTCAATATGTATACAACTTTAGATGTGATGACGCAACCGTAAATATTTAGATGAAAATGTGAAACAAAAATTTAGGTTTTGGAGGTTTTGTTGGAATTTGGTCTTGCCAAATTTTAATTTTTATTATTTTAAATGGGTTTTTGATTGTATATATGGATTTAGCATTTTAAAACATCATTAGAGTATTTAAATTGAGTGTTGCACATGATTCATATTCCAGGGAAACATTTTTGTTGAAAGTAAAGTTTTTTTTCGGGGGAGTTTTCTTTAATTGCAATATGTGAGGGATTCATTGAAATCACAAATTTGGCTAGTAAACTGTTTTCTAATTTATTTTCTGATCAAATTTGTCTACAGTCCCTGAGGGATTCATTGAAATCACAAGTTTGGCTAGTGAACTCTATGCTATCTAAGTGCCCCAAGGTTTTTTTAAGGGTGTTGAATCCCAGTTTTTAAGGGTGTTGAATCCATATAACACAAGTCAAAATTTCACGGCAATTTTTTTCACTAGATCTAAATAGAGATCAGCTAGAAACTCCAAAACATCACACTTAAATATATGTAAAAATTAA
>APFE031440003.1:11415-26737 GCA_000404065.3 Pinus taeda
ATTGAGAAAAACAAACTTGATTGTATTAACTTTATGAATAAAAGAACCTTACAACCTTTGCCTTGATGTTGCACAAGCTCTTTCTAGGGTCCAACAGGAGTCTTCTCTACTTTGACAAGCCTCACTCACTTCCCAAATGAAATGAAAGGTATGTGATCTCTCCTCTCACAAGCTCAAAAAGGAATTCTAATTTCCAGCAGCATTTACCCTCAAGAATCTTCAGCTTTCAACCTCTCCTACAACCAGCCCAATGCATGAATTTATAGTGCAAATGGAGGAAGTTGCAGGTCCACCATTGAAGGGATAAGTTCCTCCTTCAATGGGATAAGCACCTCATATCATGGAGTTAGCTCCCTTAGTTATGGAATGGATGAACCAAGGTGGAGCGGACTTGCCAGCGCAATATTCCTTCTAGAAGTTTCTAGAAGTGACCCAAGATGAGTTTTTAAGAATGAACTCACGCCTTTTTAACTTTTATAGGGGTTCACACCCATTACTCAACAGATAGAGTGGTCAGGTTCGCAAGAAACATGACCATTGGGTGCGAAACCGTAGGCAATGCTAGGAGAAAGTGTGAAACCAGGATTTGAGATATTTTTAAGGTCTTTCTCCAATTTTCAAGGTTTGACATGAAGAGTTGAGGCTTAAGACTTGCAAAGGAGGTATGTATGAGTGTTGATAGACTCACACAAACTGTAGAAAGTCATGTTGACAATTTTTTGTGTAACAGCATGATGGTGCAAGTGCTTGTGTGAAACAAGCATTTAGGAGGTACCAAATAATTCATGATGCAAATTGACTCAAATCATCACTAGAGGTGGTCAACTAGTGCATATCCCATTCAATACATGAAGGTCATGGATCTATTAGGTTTGTGCGTAGGTTCTTCTGGAATGTTGAACTTGGTGATGTCAATAGATCCATTCCTTGGTATTGTAATACTATAGAAGGCACAAGGGAATTACACTCATTGTGAAGTGAAGACATGGGATACATATTTTCCATTGAGACAAGAAAAATCTCACATTTTTGTGAGATTTTCATTGGTGCTAATGGATGTAGACTTGATCAACGTGGAAAACATGGGTATGTGAAAGGATGGAAATATGTCCCTCTTAATCCAAAGGGATTTTATCCAATTCTGACATGGGAAGAGATGCACACTGAATAGGCCATCGTTTCATTTGATCATGATGGGTATCTAATGTTGTAAGGGAAGGTATATGGCATCTACCATTAACGGTTTCATCTATAAATTGTGTTATCACCTAAAAGGTGATCGCCTAGTCATTTTCCCCTAGGGTGACCGAAATACACCATGTAGTATGGCTTTTTCATATAAAAAACCACTTTCACCTTCAGAAATAATTTAAAGAAACACTTTTCCTAAATTATTTATGTCCACCCACTTGAATATAACCCAAAAAATCATTTAATTAATTTCATGTTATTTTCATATTTACCCATTAAGGAAAACAATTAAAAATATTTTCACTCATCTATAGAAATAATTAAATAAATCATTATTTATTTATTATTCATTAATAATTACACATTTCTCCTATGAAATAATTATTAATCATTATTTAATAATTATTTCTAAATAACTTTGACCATATCTTCTTAAAGTGATTAATAAATCATTTTTTATTTGTTAATTGTTTTAACCAATTTTCTTAGTTAACTGAATAAATCATTATTTTTTGAGTTAATTCACTAAATAAATATTTTTGACTATTTCAATAATATTTTCCTCTCTCAAATATAATAAAATACTCCTAACGGTTAGATCTTGATTTAGTCTAATAATATTTTACTATTTTACTAGATCTAGATCTATCCTAGCATTTTATTATAAATAGAGAGGTTTTCCTTGCTCTTTACACATGACCATTTCATTTTCATCACTATCGTCTTATGCCTTTTAGACTCCTACTTTTGAGTTCACATCTACATTCCATTTTTGGTCATTTCAACCATATAGAGAGAGATCAACTGCTGGAAACATAGGGACTAAAAAATCCCATCCCTTTGAGTAGGATGATGTAGACTCATGTTTGTATTCTTCTCCAGCATGTGCATTTTTTCATTATAATAAATTCAGTTTGCTTCCATTGGGTTTTATTTTCTTCATTGTTGTCATATGTTTTTTAGTGTTTACAATCATTTTTGTAGGGTTTTCTAACAATATTGTCTTCCATTTTGTCATATGTTTTTCAATGTTTGCAAATCATTTTTGTAGGGTTTTTTAACAATAGTTTTGAAGATTTGAAGAATACTTACAACTTTTTTTGTTTGTTTTCCTTGTTGTTAGGTGGATCATCATCAATTGAATAAGAAGAGGATCTTGGCCTCACTTGCTCAAAAATATTCTTCTAACAAATTGAAATATTGAACGTGTAACTAATACATATTTTGTATTTTGGTTGTACATGATGTATTTGCTATCACTTCCCCCTTATGAAATGAAGAGAATTTGGCCTACTATTTGATGTGATGCACACAAGTAAAAAACAGGTTGGTGCAACTGTATGAAGATGGAAACTTCACATACCACATTGGTGACATGGTTGTGATGGTCATTTTTTTGAAAATGTTAAAAAATAAGGTGCTCACATTATTTATAGAGATTTTATGCCTAAATATAATCTTTGCAATATAGTCATAGCAGCTCAAATCAGTCTCATAGAAATCAAAGCAAAGGCAAGTGAATCATGGAGATGGAAGTCAAAATAACATAACCATGAATGTATTATGGAGACTTGGATTCCTATCACCCATTGGTCAAATCAAAATATGATGCAAATGGCAAGCCATGAAGTCGAGTCTATCTAGTATTCAAGTGTAATCTAATCTAGTATAAGAGATTAACATATGAATTTTGTATTTTGGAAATGTGACATTTGAATATTTTTGTAATTTTGTAATTTTGTAATTTTGTGATTTTGAATGTGAATAAAATTCATAGAGAAATGTTTCTCTCCGATATTAGATATTAGGAATAAAATCATAGAGAACTAAAATCAAAATGAATGTGGAAATGTTCAAATAGAATGAAGTCATATGAAAGTATATTTACAGATATCCCATGAAAGGACACCGTGCACCCATACCCCTCTTGGTGCATCATTCCTATATATTTGTAGAAAATGAAAGCATATTTATAGATAGGATGGATTCATAATGGTGTATATGTTATAAGCTTTAGGTTCATTAAGGTGCTTAAGTTTCCAACGTTTTCCAAATTTCAAGGAGGTTTTATCTCTAGGGATATGATCCTTACGTGAACCCATAGATTTAGAATCAAGAGGAGTTTAGATTTAGATTTAATTTACATTTTTGATAATTTTTTTAATGTCATGTATCATATTCATGTTGAGCATGGAAGAAATCTTAGAGATATACATCATAATGGGTTCTAGAAAATCCACTTAAGTAGAACAATAAAATTGATATAATGTTATTTTAATTAAGATGGAAATTAAACTATCTAGGTTATGAACAACATTGAAATTTTTTTATGTGATTAATAAATGCCATGTGTCAATGTCATATAAAGCATGGAAAGAGTTACAAGCATGCTTCATATTGGATAACCTCAAAAGAAATAAAATTGAACAAAACTTACTTGTTGTTTATAGGACATCTTTTAAAATTGAATAAAACTTATTTCAATCCTATTCGTGTTTTATAATTGAACCTTAAGCCAAGGAATTGATTGAAATACTTGGATAGCCAAGAAAATTTAGGGAAGTTCATAAAATTATATAAAATTATAGAAACATATCATTAATTATTTTTGGGCATATTAAATCCTAATTCTTATGACTTAGGTTTATATTTGTTTGTGGAAACGTAAACAATATATATTTGTTTAACTACTTTATCGTTATCAGTTCATAATGGTAGAATAAACACAATTATGGAAACTACATACTTCTAACCATTAAAATTTCTTATAACTAGTAGCATTTCAAATGTGTCATTTAAAATATCAAGTAACTTATTAAAGTAATCTTAAAAGAGTTTACGACTATGGGTGGGTTGCAAAAATTTCCATATATAGATTTTTTATTATATTATGGATGACTTTAGAATTCAAATAATTTATTAAAACCGTTGTAATAGCATACATTGATTGCACTAAAGGGCACTTTCTACAAGCCAATATGAAGCATATTTGTAATTCTTTCCATGCTCAATATTAAATTGATACATGACATATTTTAGTTCATTTTAAGTATCAAAGGGACTTGCATCATAGTAAGATTGTGATTATTTTATTAGTCTATGAAACTAGAAATCAAAGTAAATATTTTGTAAATTTTTACTTCTTGAATGTTATAGATTACATATGCGTGGCTTGATGGTGACTACATAATGCTTTTACTTCTTTAATCTTGTAGGCTTCATATTCATGGCTTGATGGACAGTCCTACAAAATTCTTAAATATTATACCACTGAGTTTTTAGTTGATTACATATGGATTTGTTATAACCATTTGTTTTTCAATACCATGGAGAGAATTGCAGTCTAGCATATAATTGAAAATATTCACAAAATGGATGATAAAAGTCATTAAATACAAAGTAAAATTATATTTTAAAATAAAAATATTAGCCTTTTAATTAATTAATTTTAAATTTCCCGAGATCTGGGAACCCGCATGAATGAGGCCATGCACTCCTAAGAAAATTGGCAACATTATCCACTTGGCAGTAACCATCCTCCAAGTGGTTTGAATGACCATTATTCTTCGGTGATCGAGGTCTGTCCCCACACACCCATCCCTCTACTTCACATGTCACCCCCAAGTTTATATCTCTTAGCAAAATCAGCTCCTTGCGCTTCATTCCCTTGGTCATTTTACTCAAAGCATGGTCTCTGAGGCTAGCCAATCTCCATTCTGTGACCTTCGCTTCTACTAAACCTCACTCCATGTCCTTAGCCTTCCAAATCTTTGCCATGGATCATGAGAGAGGACAGGGGCGTTGCGTGAGCGGGGGGAGGGGAAGAGTGCACCCCCCCACCACCTCTGACAACAACACTGTTGTTACCTTGTTTTATCATGGTAGTCCTCCCCACATCAGATGTCAAGTGATTGAATTTGAGGAGGCTGAGACTGTAGAATAATTTCTACAAATCCATCTCTGATACCATGTAGAAAATCTGTTGGTAGGTTAACCTGATAATGCAATATAAATCAAAGCAGAATACTATAACCTACTTCTACTATCAATTTGCAGAAGCTTAAAGATTGAGCTAAACAATATAACCATAAGAAGAAGAATCAATGCACAATCCACATGAAAATAATTTGGGGAAAACCTGAGCTAAAAACCCCACTATCTGTATTATCATACAAGGTGGAAATACATAGGAATTATACAAAGCCTTAGCTATCATAGCTAGCCAGCTCTCAATACAATCCTCACAGATGCTCACAGGCAATCTTGGCTTCTCTCAAGCCTTCCTCTCTGCCCTCCAAGCTCCGTTTTCCTTGCATTGTTCCTTGTGGATGATTCTCCTGTTACCAAGTGGATGATCGCCTCCAAAACTATGCAATCCTCAAGGATTAAATCCTTGACTGCATGCATGAGTTTTCTCTTTGAGAAAACACATGCAACTAATAGGACACTGTCCTTCACATTAATATCAAATGGTTCTTTCTTAGAATAGACATGCATGAGTTTCTGATGAGGGAATCTTCAGTTAACTGGAGTAGCACTAGTTGGATGCATGCATGCATCAACTGACTGTCAACTCTCTATTAGTTCCTCAAACAGGTTGGAACTAATTTAATTGGAATTAACTCAGTGAACTGAGTTAACTAATTACAACTCAAATATAACTCAATCTTATCTCCTTAATTTAAGGGATAACTCTTGCATGACTTCAAAAAGACTTCTAACTTGAATTTCTCCAACTAATTAATTCAAAATGAATTAATTAATTATTTCCAAGTAGCTATTAATACTAAATTTGATTTTAATTCACAATTTAATTCAAGGACAAATTAAATTGGAATATTATTGTTGCCACATTTCAACAATCCCTCTCAACAAGAAAGGGATTATCTTCTACCCCGATCCTGTCTCCATGGAACTCGAATTTACGCTTTGAAAATGCCTTTGTCAAAATGTCAGCATCTTGCTCCTTTGTCGAAATATGCTGCAGCAACATGATCCTCTCGACCTGTGAAAAGCCACGGGAAACAAATATTGCCTTATGCTTCTCCACACTATCATCAGTAGCTTGCTTTACCTTGTAAAGGCAATGGGAAATCACAATTGACTCGTTCTCCAGTCTCGGAACCACATCCCAAACACTGTTATGAACTACGGAGTCATACTCCTCCACCATAGAATCAACCCAAATTGGTTGTTGCATTACTTCCTCAAAGGAAGATGTCTTGGTCTCAACACATTCCCTAGCAAGGGCCATGTATCCAGTGTACCTCTCAGGTGACCTCCTCTATCTGCACTGAGAAGATGGTGCTCCCACATTCTCTCTTGCATCCTTCAACAATATGTTAGCTTCTCTCGTGCACTTCCGTCCATCTCTGGAAGACTATGCTTGAGCGGATGTCTCCGCTCCTGGAACCTCTACATGTGGCTACTCCGCATCAGTCTGTGGCTCCTCCTCCTTAGGAACCAACAGCTCCTCCACATCCTATAGTTGGAGCTCCCTCTCAAGGGAAACTCACATGGCCTTCTGCTCATCAAACTTGAGATCTCTTCGAACCACTGTCCTCCGACTGGTAGGCAAGTACACCTAATAGTTATGAGGTGTATCAGTGTACCCCACAAGTATCCCCAACTTTGTTGTTAACTCAAGCTTCTTCCACGCATCCTTTGTCACATGGCAATATACTAATGAGCCAAAGATCCTAAAGTTACCCACATCTAGTCTCTTACTAGAGAAATCTTCCTCTGGTGTCTTCATCCCAAGTATATGATGTGGGCTTCTATTCTACAAATAGACCGTTTTGTTGCATGCCTCAACCCACAAGTGAAGTGGTAGGCCTTGGTCATGCAACATTGCTCGTGCTGCCCCTACAATAGTTATGTTCTCCTTCTCGGCCACCCCATTTTGGTATGGGTTATGAGGTGCTGTCAACTCTCATTTAATTCCTTCCACTACACAGAAGTCCTTAAACTCTTGAGAGACATATTCTCCACCATTGTCGCTTCTCAAGGCCTTGATCTTCTTCCTTGACTCTTTCTTGACCAAAGATTTGAACTCACAAAACTTTGTGAAGGTTTGGTCCTTCTTTTGCATGAAATAAATCATACATTTACGAGAATATTCATCAATGAAAATCACATAATACCTTTGCTTTGTTGTGGATGCCACCTAGAATGGTCCACACGCATCAGTATGAACTTGCTCTAAGATAGCCTTTGCTCGACTGTCTCGATCATGAAAGGAAGACTTGGTGTACTTTCCCAAGGTACAACCTTTGCATGTGTCAATTGCTCAATTTTACCTTTGGGAAGTCCTGTTAGATATCTATTGCATTATCTTCAAAGCCCCATGATGCAAATGGCCCAACGCCTGCGCCACAACTCGCCAATGTCTGGCTTTGCACCAATTCTGCTTTCGTACTCAATGTTGCACAATCATCTACCTCTAGTTTATAAGAGATCTTCACCCGAATCCCTATCCTCTTGGTCTGACCCATGGCTATGTGTCTTAGGAACACCTTTCCTTTACTGAAGACAACATCATAGCCTTTGTCCTCCAACATTGCGACCGATACCAAGTTCTTCTTTAGTCTAGAGTCTAGGCACATACATCACACCTGTCAAGGTGAGAGGAGCTCTATGCTCCCTCTAAAAAACAACTGTGCCCACTCCTAAAACACTATACCTTCCGTTGTCACCCATCTCTATGCGCATCTTGAGGTCTTTCTCCTCCAAGGCACTAAATAAATTTTTATCACCAGTCATGTGGAATGAGGCTCCACTATCAAGATACTAAACACAACCCATCATCGATGACACCATGCATGTGATGAGGGTAAAGTCCATTTCGAAAACTAGTGAAGAAATAATACATGCAACTCGATACCTGCAATAAAATATGATGTAGTTGTTGATCCCTATGTCTTCTTGCACTTTCCTACTCTTCCTTTGCCTTCTTTCTCCAAGAATCCAAGTATTCCACACCCTCCAAGAGTGCTCCAAGAAAACCCTAAGTCTCCAAGAGTATGAGAGAGATCTAAAACTGAATTGACCAAAGGTTACCAACTGATCCTTGGAATCCTTTTTATAAATGAGGCCTCTATTTTCTTCATTCTCCATTATTTTCCTTCAATTTCCTCCTCACATGCAACCTGTGACCTTTCACCTCCTTTTTCTCCTAGTTTCCATTATTTTCATAAATAAATGTGCCAAAAATTCCATTTTTCCTTTCCAAAGACTTAGCCATTGCCTTTTCCAATTTCCTTAGCCATAAACAATCACAAGTGATCCCCATCACTAGGAGTTTTCCCAACATTCAGCTTGGAATAAGTGTCCCATCATCTGTGGTTATTATTTTGCCTTTATTTACTTTCATTACATGGAATTTTCACCAAGGTTGTTACATCGTCCGTCCCCATCCATAGATATATTAACTGTGCTCATCCTCATTTTGTTGTGAATGTTCTTGTTCCCTCCTCCTCACCTCCTCGTACTAATCCTTATAGTTGTTATATTCTCGAGGAGATTCCAGGTGAAATGGGAAATGCTCAAGTCTAGGGAAGCTCCAATGCAGCTTCGACATAATTCCAGTGCGACTCCTCCACGGGATGGCATTAATCTCTCAGCTTCTATGGATTATCTTAGGTAATTCCATCTTGGCCTCTTGGTTCCTCTAGTTCAGTTTGTTGGGGTATGACTCAATGCCACTAGGATCACAGTTTGGAATTTTTAATTTTTGACAACCCTACTCAATTTTGTAAGAATGATTTATCTCTCTAGTTTCCCATCCAAGGGGCAGAGATTTTTTTGTGATTTCTTCTCTAGTTTCCTTGCTCAGGGGAAGAGTTTTATGATTGGTGAGAGGCACAATCCCCCCATGTTCTCCAAATTGTACAATCTACTTTTTTTCCAATGTTAATATAATGTAATTACTTGTGCTTACAAAAAAAATAAAAAAATAAATTGTTATATTTTTAAATAAAAGTTATACTATAGAAGTGTTTTTAAACTAGCAAAAATATTAACATACATAAACTGAAATAATGAATGTATCAATAATTTTTCCATATGAAAATATATACAAATTGAATTACATGAACATCCATAAACTGAAATAACAAGCATCCATAAAGTAAAATAATTTTCATGTATCCATAAACTGTCCATATGAAAATATACAAATTTGGTATCACATGTAAAAGTTCCCTACGAAATGGGCTTGAAAATATACTCTATATGTGGTCTAAGTACCACTACCCATATGTTATTTTTGGTCAAACATGGCATCCAGATCCCGGGATTGTAATATAACACATTCAAATTCAAATTAAATAGATTATTATCTACAAAATAAACAATATAGAAATAAATGATTTTGAACCACATTTAACTACATATGGATATACTAACCTCACTTGAGTCCAAATAAAAGTCAGGTAGGATGGGAGTCTAATCAATCTGGGGTTGGTGCTCCAATGCTTGTGGCTTAATGATTGGGGCCTATTTAGATGGACCCACATAGGAAAAGCATTCGTACCCAACATCCCACTCATCTTGCCACATCATTGTGATCTCGACACCACTCTACATCTAGTCTTGTGTACATAATGGGAAAGATATATTATAATTAGTCCACAAATTAATTATCATGCATGTAACTTCAAAAAAAATTGTTGAAATCTTAGGAATAAAAAAATTTACCTCAATTGTTGGTCCATGTGGTTGTACATAGTGACTCTCCTCCACATGAGTGTGATGAGGTGGAGGTGGAGGAGACTCTGTGGAAACATGCACTAATGGTGGTTTCTATAGCCAATCAATTTTCCCCTCAAATGACCTTAGAAGCTCATCCATATAACTTTGTGTTTACATGTTACCATGAGCTTATTAATATAAGTCTAAAAATTATTAATATAAATGTAATATGATATGAACTTATTAATATAAACAATGTATAATTTAATGATAAGAGTCAAAAGTTATGTACATGGCATGTTTCATGTGGTCTGCACACCCTCCAAGGGTCACAGATGGCATCACGACATATACATGCATATGAAAAAGCTTGGTCAGGGGGTAGAATCTCAAGCACTGAATCATCAAATAATGGAACTGGCAAGTCACGAGGCAATGGTGGTGGTCTTCTCATCTCTCCACGCAATTTGACCCACAAATTGGCCAATTTGGTTCACATGTTATCCACAATGGTATGCATGGTCTCAATGTCGATCTATGACAACTCCTCTAGCTTCACTTGAAATACCAAGCTTCGAGACAGTAGTGGAAAAAATCTCGAAGGTGGTGGTACATGTTTAGGGTCCCTAAAAGCCTTGTCATGATCATAGATACGTCCCCTGTCGAGTCTCTAAAACTCATATTCAACTTTGTTGTAATATGGCCTCATATGCAACATGAACTCCACATATACATGTTGTGAAAAGTAAAGGGTGGCCTGGTCATGGTGGGGGAACTTGCCCCAAGCTCCAACGAATCGATCATAAAAAAAAGGGGCCACATCAAGATTCTTAAAATATTTGAGTGGAATCAGACCAACATATCTAGCACAACAGTTTGGAGGGATGTCAAATGAATCCCCACACACATCAAAGTCCTTGATGGTGGCTTTCACTACTTCCCAAGTATCTGGGCCTCTAACCCCCTGCATCTTAATCTTATGTATGGCATGTAGGAGGTTGTTATGTGGGTTCTCCCTCTGGTAGATCTGGATCAACCTATTGATGCTCTCCAGCATCAAAGTCAAGCTATGTCTAGTAGGCGATTGAGTAGGGAGTGTACCCAACTCTTTTGTAATCCATGCATGGTGGTCCTCTAGTGTGATAGTGGTTGTGGCATCATTCCATGGAGGGATTTACATTGCACTATCATCCTCAGCTTTTCCCTACTAAGGGTATACAAATCATAAACATAATTTAACATATATAACAAACTAAACATAATAACATATAGATTAAATTCAAACACATCAATTGAAGAATTTTTAAAAATTAAAGACAATTTCAAGACATAAACACATAAATTTTAAAGAGGATTTAAAAATGTAGGAGGTGTACCTGCGACAGATGAAGGTGGTCCACTCTCTCTAACATCATCAACAAATACATAAACACTACCTCTGACACTCCTACTGGCATTGGGGACAAGATCTACAAATGGAACATGAACTCTGGTTGGGCTACATGATCTTTCACGAGACCGACCATGTATAACTAATCCCCCCACACTCTGACAGCCTACGGTTGGGGGCCATATGGGAGATACTTCACATAAATTTAGTTGGAAGGGGATTGATTGTAAGAGTTATAAAGCTAATGAATAGAAGACAATCAAAGTATAGAGGAATAGAGACTATAGAGTTCTATTTTAAGTATGTAACAGTTGTCTAAGCCATATAAGTTTCCATCATAGAACTTTAGAATTGAAACAAAACTATTACATATAATACATTTAACTAATCCAAGAAAAAAAAAATTGATTAAAGAATGTTGACAAGAAAACCATTTCTAGATTAAAGTAGAATAATCTAGCATGCCTAAACTTTAGAGCCCCTTTTTTGATAGTTTATCAACCAAAATATTGAGTTTCATGTAAACACAATCCAAAGAAGTGATCAAATCTAACTTGATACTTTTTATTCATAGAGCATAAATATGTAAATATATATATAAAAATTTGAAATAAAACTATTTATAAAAATAATACAATTTCATGTCAACCAAATATTCCATAAGACAAGTTCTTATAATGTTTGACTTTGACACATGACATGTACTAGGTGCAAGCACATGAAGACAATGTTTTTGTACAACACACTACCTAATGAAATAATTTGGTACATTAGAAAAGAGTCAAAATGCTTTTATTCACTATAAATGCACTTTTCATCATGGATCTCATGTATGTATCAATGTATTATTCAAACTTGACATTGCATAAGAGATTAAAGTATCATAGTTTTTTTTTTTCATTTAAAAATAATACAGAAAATATCATTAATGATTTATTAAAGTATATATGTTGAGCCCCATAATGCTTGAAGCCTCCACCATCTCATGTTGCATTGAATGGTGAACAATATAATTTACAATACAAATAAACTAAACCCATAATTTATTTTTTACCATTATACTATTCCCTAACAGTGATAATTTTTTTATTATTAATAAAAACCAACACAAAAATAATATATATTTTTATTAATAAAAAATATATCTAATGGGTTATATAACTATAATAGTTATGGGTTATATATACATATATATATATATATATATATATATGAATAATTATGTATTTTACACAAGTGGGAAACCTATCATAACTTAGTTGTCAAACCAGTAGTGAAGACAACCATCTCTGGCTGCTATCCGCGAATGTAGACTCACTCATCACTGTTATTCAAGGAAAGCCACACTACCTGGAATAACCCATTCATGGTCCATAAGGGGGTAGGCTTTCACTCCTACTAGATGTCTATTGGTCTTGGGTCGTTAATTGTTTCCGTACGTCCGAGGAAGATGAGCCTTTAGCCAAGCAGAAGCAGTTTTAGGGCATACTCCAAGCCCAATATGAATGCTTATGTTATATAGTTATAGATATTATATAATTAAATATTGTTAATAAAATTTTAATTAAATAAACAAAAATTTCCTTTTGCACTTTTAAAGTTAATATTTTATTTAAGTAAATAAATTTTTTTAACAAATTTTATATTTATTATTAAAAAAAAAAATTTCAAATATAAATTAATTTAAATTTAAAATAGAATAATAAAATCATTTTTTATTTGATAAATAGAGGTTCACCACGAGCAACTATATTCATTATCTCAATCTTAAGCTCCTAATGACTCTGTAGTTGTCATGATCTTTAATCCAATATATAGTATAATAATGTTATGTGCAATGTGAAATTTATTTATTGGTTATAGTTTGGTTGTTTTATGTTTTGTAGTTTTTTTTTGGCATATTTTTGGTCAAATTTGATTGAAATTTGACAAAGATGTGTTAGAATCATAAGTTTGAACTACTTTATCGAATCCATTTATCCATTTGAAAACGCATTTTAAATAACAAAAATTCAAAATTTGTTGAAAATTTATTTCACTAAATTCCTAAGAAAAAACTTCAAAACCTAAAATAATTAAAAAATAACTTTTACCATTAAAAAAAAATCATAGTAAGCATGATATCATTGCAATTATTAAAAACTTATACTTGAAATGAAATAAAATTTAAAACCTAAATTATACTTATTTATGGTTTTCTTGGCGGTCCTCAAGGTTTTTCAATGGTTTTCTTGGTTGTTTTTCGCAGTTTTATGTGGCTTTCTCAGTTTGTTTTTGTGGTTTTTGTATGTTGGGTTTTCATTTTTTTATTTGTAAGAAAAATCAATTGCTATAAGCAAAAAATGGTAGAAAACCTACCTCGACTTCCAAATGGCCATTGGATCGAGCTTCTGGCACGTCGATGGGGCTACTAGGTGGTTGGATTGAGTTCCTCCATTAGTAGCCGAGCTTCAAAACTATTGGTCGAGCTACAATTTCCCTCGCATTCTATGATAAATGGCTTGTACAGAGAGTGGACAGGTCTTTTATTGACAAATAGAGGCTCGATCGATCCATCTTTTTACATTCCATCCAGAGGTTTTATTTGTGGGGAATTTCAAAAAAGATACTTGATCGATCCCTTAGCTCAATCGAGCTTCTAGATAACCTCAAGCTACACATGAGCTCGATCAAGGGTTTGTTTTATTGCTCGATCAAGAAATATTTAAGCCCTCAAATAGCTCAATCGAGTGTTTGTTTTATTGCTCAATCGAACAATATTTAATCCCCCAAATAGCTCGATCGAGGGCTAAAAGATTGCTTGATCTAACGTGTAAAAAGGGCTCGATAAAGTTGCTTTTATTCAGCCCAAAGCGCCCTCAATTGCAAAAAAATGTGTTATGAAACCAGCTCAAGAAAAGATAGAAAAGATATATCAACGCCTTAGAATTCAGCCTCTTCGAGGGGGCAACCTCCTTTACATTACATAAATGAACAATTCTTGGATGATTCAAAAAAAACCTCCCTTCTATATATAGGATTCTAAGAGTCACAATAAACCCAGACCTAACAATAATAATATAAAGCCACAAAAATAACACTAGAGGGATTCTATGGGGCACAGTAATAACAATATGGTGACAATAGGGACACAACAATATTAATAAGGCATATAACTACCATATTAATGGGGTAATCACTAGTATTATAGGGACCCAACATGCCCCTCTCCTTAAAAAAGTGTTGTCCTCAACACTTGAGTAGTTATGGATGCTTTTGTATAAAATTCTCATCCTCCCATGTGGAATCTTCAGCGGATAAGTTCTTCCACTTGATAAGATACTTTGAAATTGACCGATTTTTTAGCTGTCGAGTTCTTGTTTCTGTGACTGCTTCCGGTTCCAATATAATTTTTCCTTCCTCGTCAAGTTCTAGCAACATTGTTTGAACTGGGAGCTTGTCGCCTATAACCTTCTTTAAACATGAAACATGGAAAACTGGGTGCAATCGAGAAGCTGCAGGAAGCTCCATTTTGTATGCCATAGTACCAATCTTTTGCAACACCTTGTATGGACCATAATACTTTGGTGATAATTTATTATCCTTCTTAGCTTGCTTGAGGGACATTTCTTTATATGGTTGTAGCCGTAGGAATACCCAGTCACCTATATCAAAACTTCTTTCACTGCAATGTTGATCTGCCTGGTGTTTCATTCTATTCTATGCCAACACGAGGTTATCCTTTAAGAGTTGGAGGACTTGTTGTTGACGTTCGATGTTATGTTCCACTGCTTGAACCTTAGAATTTTCTCTTAAATATGATGTGATGGATGGTGGATGATATCCATAAAGTGCCATAAATGGGGTCATTTTTGTTGTTGTATGGAAGGAAGTGTTATACCACCATTCAGCCAGAGGCTACCATTGGACCCATTGTGTCTGTTTAATCAGATACAAAAGCAATGAAGATATCCTTCCAAACATTTGTTTACTATCTCAGTTTGCCCATCAGATTGAGGATGATAAGATGAGCTATGAGCTAACTGAGTACCAAGACAAGAAAATAATTCT
>APFE031440003.1:32985-136347 GCA_000404065.3 Pinus taeda
CGTTACCAGTTAAGGTGCGTTGAAATAATCTCAACCTAACCGAATCATCGATCAGGGAGTTCGATGAGCACCATAAGTGAAACGTGGTTACGTGGTCGCCCGGGTCCTCACCACTTTTCCCTTCCAATTTTGGAATATCCGAAGGGAGTTTAGTCGGGACCGAAGGCCAGGCCGGATTGTAGTTGATTGGGTCATTAGTTAACTTAGTGAGGTCTGACAAGTTTAACGTTGCCAGAAACGGAAGTCTAGGCGGGGCTTGGGGATTCCACCCTGACTGGGTGGCGGTCCCGAAGCTCTGAAAAGATTGGCTTGGAATTTGGGAGGCACCAGGCTGCCCGAAGTATCCTGTAGAACCCGCTGAGCCAAAAGGGAGACCTTGTGACCTAGTAAATCTCAGAGTTTGACCAACTCCGGCCGTATATCCACTAAACCCTACAAAGTTTCCTCCAAAAGGACTGTAAGGAGTTGACAACCCCTGATATGGATTCCAAGCCAAAGCTAGGGGAGGAATGCTTTGGAATGAACTAACTGTGGTATACGGTCTGTTCCCATATTGGCCGTAGAATGGATTCCCAGTTCCGGCACTACTAAGCCCAGGGTTATTCCAACCTTGGAAACGATTACTTCTTTGTCCTACTGAAGAAAAAGGCATAGATCCTACCGTCGGGTTGGAATGTGGTATATGACCACTTCCAAATGGAAAACCTTGGAACGAAGCTGACGCACTCATTGTGGACGTGGCGGCCCTGAACGGAGCTGAGGGAATGCCTGATGATTGGGCGCCAAATGGGAAGTACCCAGAACCGAAAGCATTTGTTTGGGAGCTTCCACTCATGGATGGAATGGAAGTAGACCCAACAACAGACGTGCTAGTAAAAGATCCGAATAACGAGATGGAGGGGATGGAAATAGTTCCACCTCCTTGCACAGATACGGGGGTCTGTGCAGTCATAGCACTAGTAGAAGCCATGCTTCCCGTAGTGGTCATTGAAGGTAAGCGCGTAGTGTAACCTGGACTTGCCGGTCTTTGAGACGGAGTTCCAACGTATTGCAGTACGTGTGGATAAATTGACGGCAGAGGAGAATTCAGAGCCGCTAACGACTCTGAAAGTTCTTCTACTTCGATACTATCTTCCGTTTGTAAGGGAACTTGAGAAGGAACTGGTGGGTTCCTTTCTTGTTCTCCGGAAGTACCAGGCGTTGCTTCAATACTATTGCCCCCGAGGGGAGGATCAATCCCCGATGCGTCAATTGCAGTGGGACGAAACCCATCGTTATTATTGCCTCCGCGCCTTCTCGGAGAAGGCTCTACACTTGGTGGCGAGAGACCACGAAGTCTACGAGACCGTCTGGGAGATCGATCAGCCACTTTGAGTTCTTTGTTTAGAAATCTAACTAAAGACTCAAAAAAATTTAAAGCTAGGCCGACTAAGAGCACAAAGCACCCACTAAAAGTCCCTAAAGATACAGCCAATCAAAACAACTTTCAAGTATTTCTGCTCCGGGTGATTAAGACCGGACACCAAAATATGAGAAAGTGGAAAACAAAGGGCCTTCTGAAGATAGTCTGGGGTGATAAGGACCCAGGCCTATCAGCGAAGGTATTAGAGGAAGTTACGCTTACCTCCTAACAACAGTCTGCGCCGGTGCAAGCCCCCAAGCTTCGCAAGGGTGCCCTCCAGTATTGCTGTTAAGAGTGATGCAACGTCGACCTCAGGTGCCATGGGATTCCCCTCCGCAGCCACCTATGTAGTATCCTAGGAGCAGCAACTAAGGATACCAACTCGTTGCAGAAGCCAAGCGGAACGGTCTTGAGGTAAGTTCGGACAAGTAGGAGAGGGGGTATCTCTCTTCCCTGTCTTCACAGACCCTCGCGCTTAACTCCCAGATCCGGAGCTTTCCTGGTCTTCCTAACGCTATTGGATTTTGCACTCTCTATTCAGACTCCTATGTTTGACAGTTTAAACGGCCTTGGAGAGTTAACTCTCCACTCGCCTATTCCAAGGCCCTAAAATCCTAAAACTTCTTTGTGTATCTAACTCAAAATAAAAAGTTTTAGTGAATTTTAGTTAGCGCTTGATTTTTAAAGGCTGTTCTTTAACTCAGGGGATGATGAAAGTGAAACTTGATGATGTGTGTATGACTCAACCAAAAATCAAAGAAAAAGTAACTACATGAATGCAATCATTTTTCTTTCGATGAAAAGAGTACTCTACATGGGTTGTAGGAAACACTTAGAAAGCAAAAAGTTTTCCTTTTCTTTTCTTGTAACACACTTCACACACGCAAAAACCACAAGAATTGCTAATGCTTTAACTATGCAAACTAGTGCAAAGTAGTGAAGATGCAAGAATTGAAAACAATTCTAACAAGAAATAAAAGTTGTTTTTGTTCATCAACTTACTTTTTGCCACTTATTTATTTAGATGGAATCAAAGATAGTGCAATTCGTCTAAATATTAAAAGCAAAAACTCAAGATGACAAAAACACTTTCGAAAGGAAGCAAAACGAAAAGCAAGTTCAAGAAAACAAAAAACCAAAAACTTTTCGAAAAGCTCACTTGAAAGTAGAAATAAAAACAAGAAACAAACAAGAACTTCTTTTGAAATTGCTTTCAACAAAAACTGTCACTTCACAATCGAAAAAAGCAAGAAACACTTTTTGCAAGTTTATACCCGACAAGGAATGGAAACTCAACAAAAAACAAATGTGCTCAAAAGTGCTTTCGATAATGAAAAGGCAATTCGAAAAGCTTTGGTAGCAAAGACCAAAACAAAAGATCAAAAGAAAGATTCCGAGAAAGTTTCAAGAAACAAAGAAGCAATAGGTCATAAAAACTATTTCGTTAAGCAAACCAAGACGTCACCAAGAACGAAGTTAAACACAAAGATTAATGAAAATCTTTTCTTCTCTGATTGCTCAGGGTGGCCAAGATTCCAGTAAGGAAATCTTGTGTGTTTAAAGTGAAAATATAATGACACTCGCAAACACGAAATAAGACCAAGACTTCTTATAATTCAAGGAGAAGTTAGAGTAAAGACGCTTGCTGGAGAAAACAGATAACTGCTACTGACACAAATGACTGTTTAAACTGACAGAAAACACCAGAAACATTCCAGAAACAAAAATCTTATAAATCTTGAAAATTGCTAAGTATACGCGACTGCACTCAGTGCAGAATGCGTGTATACGCTACTGTTCCTGAGGAAACCTGCGTATACGCGGGTTTAATTCAGGCAACAAGCGTGTATACGCTTCTGTAACCAAGAAAATCAGCGTGTATGCAGCCTTTCAAGAAAAATAAAAAAGAAAATTCCAGAAACTGGTCAAACTATAAAATCAGAAACAGACCAAACAGAATCAATAAGCCAGCAAGTTCCTGAGCCCTGATAGGCTTGACAAATGCCCAACAAGGAACAACAAGAATGTTGTTCCCCAGTGGAGTCGCCAGTTCTGTTGCGGGATATAATCCCCTAAGGTTCTTGGGTGGAACCTTAGCAGACTGAAAGTTATCTAAGTTCAGAAACACACACACACCGTTTATGCTATGAAAAACTACTTTTAGGGTGAGAGGGGCATACCTGAGGTCCTACGTTTGGGTAGTTACTCAAGGGTGCAAACCCTTCTTCACGTCCCTTCCGCTCCTTTGTCCTGTAAAAACCACAATTCCATGAACTGCAACAGTATATGGACAAAATTTTACATAAAAATGATCTTTATGTTATATGATAGATGAGTTAGTTACAAACTTATAAACATCTATTCAAGTATGAACTTCACATATAAATATCATTAACACAAAGGAAGAAGCGTTTCGGGAACAAGACGTGTTTCTTTATTAGATAAATAAAATAATATGGAAAAAGAGCAATATCACCTGAATCTGCTTCTGCAGGCTCAAAGCTCAGCCTCCTTCTGGATCCGTCCCGCCTCAAGCCACTAGTAGGTCACCTTCCATTACTCACTCCAAGATGTGATGGGAAAGAATGAACATCCAAACACAAAAGGAAACAAGGGTTTCCTCTACAAGATGGGGGAAGTGCAGAAGGCACAAGGGTCTTCAGACCTGATCAGGGGGGAAAAAACTCAGTATAATAACTTTGCTCTATGATCTCTCTTCCTTAGGCCTTCCCCTTGATGTCTTTTTATACCAACTCCAAAGTAGTTTTTTAGTTAGGAATTGGTTGGGGACAGTTGAGGCCACGGGCACTAACAGGTGATCAGTAGGTAAAACCCGCGATCTCAGCCCGAAAATAAGGAGTTTTTATATTTTTTAAGTGTTTTAATACATATACGCGGGTTAGGTATGTATGAGCCCGCGTATACACGCGTTTAAATCAGGGCAATGTCGCGTACAGGGAATAAAACACTGTTTTTTAGATATATGACCAGGTCTGGAAGGAGGGGTTGCCCTGGGCCATGGCTGTAGCATCACAAACCATACTGGTGAGATTTGGAGCTATAACAGCTCCAAATCTCACCAGTACATGATCTTTCAGCTCTGTATATTGCTGTTAACGTTGATCAGTGTGTGTATGTTTCAGGATAGAGTAGGACCAGGCATTTTCATACAATTTTCGTAATAACTAGTGACATGGGATTAGCCTCTCTACTGAATTTTCTTTTCTTAGTTTTTTTAATTCCAGTTATGCTTTGATTCCAGTCTTGTTCACTTGCTTTAGTAGTTAGTTTAGATATCAGATTGCTCATGTCATTGATGTTATCTCTTAAAGCCATAGCTTAGACTACCTGGTGAGGTATCAGACTATGATTGATGTGATTTGATTTTAGTTTTATTTTTTCTGCAATTAGATATCAGATTTCTCATGTCATTGGTGTTATCTCCGAAAGCCATAGTTTAGACTACCTGGCGAGGTATCGGACTATGATTGATGTGATTTGATTTTAGTTTTACTTTTCTACAATTAGATATCATATTGCTCATGTCATTGATGTTATCTCTGAAAGCCATAGCTTAGATTACCTGGTCATGTATCGGACTATGAATGATGTGATTTGATTTTAGTTTTACTTTTCTACAATTAGATATCAACTTGCTCATATCATTGACGTTATCTCCGAAAGCCATAGCTTATACTACTTGGCAAGGTATCGAACTATGAATGATGTGAATTGATTTTACTTTTATTAGATTGCAATTTTTTATTTGTTTGAGTGCAGTAGCTTAATTCATTTTTCTGTATTTAGATAGCAGCAGGGATAATGGTTTCATGATCAAGTAGTTCATTATTTGTTTGATTTGAATAGTAGCACATTTTCATTCTTGTTCAAGTATTAATCACTAGTATGCTCTAAGACCCTTTGAAGTGTTAAATTTTTGGAAATCATTGTAGAGGACATAATTGAGTTAAAATTTATATCCATACTTGCCTTCTAGAGTATTCTTGAAACTTAGGGGTAGGATTTCCATTCACATTAGGAGACAACAAAGATAAAAACCCCCAAAACAAAGTAAAAATAAAAATGACAAAAAGTAAGAAATAGGTTGTCTTGCACATATAGTGCGCCACATTTCATCAATTTACGACTCCCGGATTGATAATTAATGTAGCAATTTAGGACACACTAAATTGACCAAACACTAACCCCATACTTGAACACAATCCCTGCAACCAAACTGCTTCCTTGCTTAAATGAGTGGTTGCCATGTATTCTGCCTCTGTAGTTGATAGTGCTGCTACAGATTGTTTCTTACTCATCCAATTGACTGCACCTCCAAATAGGTTAAACACATACCCACTTGTAGATCTTCTCTAATCCAGATCTCCAGCCTAGTTTGCATCAACAAAGCCATGAATATCTAACACTCTGTCCAATGTTGGTCTTCCTTGGTAGCACAAACCATAATCACTAGTGCCATGCAAATACTTGAAAACCCACTTCATTGTCGCCCAGTGCTCCTTCCCTGTTTTTGACATAAACCTGCTCAATACTCCCACTTGCATGTGCAATGTCTGGTCTAGTACAGACCATTGCATACATTAGGCTACTGACTGCACTTGCATATGGAACACAGGACATGTCCTCTTCCTCTTCTTGTGTCTTGGGACATTGTTCAGCCTATAACCTCACACCTACAAGAATAGGAGCCTTCACTAATTTACTATCCTGCATATTAAACATTTGCAATATTGTTTCGACATACTTCCTCTTATTTAACCAAAGCTTCCTCTTTTCTGGATCTCTTTTAATTTCCATGCCCAAAATATAGTTTGCAGCACCAAGATCTTTCATGTCAAATTTGGAGGAAAATTGGGTCTTCAAATCCTGGTAATTTCTTTGTCATTTCCAACTAGCAACATATCATCCACATATAAGACCAGATAAATAACAAGATCACCAATTAATTTAAAATACACACAGTGATTTGCTTTGCTTTTGGTGAAGCCAAGTCTCCGTATAAATGTATCAAATTTCTAATACCACATCCTTGGTGACTATTTTAACCCATACAGTGACTTCTTTAACATGCATATCAGTTCTTTCTTACCTTTCACCTCAAAGCCTTCAGGTTGCTTCATGTATATTTCCTCTTCCAGATCCCCATGAAGAAATGTTGTCTTCACATCCATATGTTCTACCTCAAAATCAAAAGCAGTAGCAACAGATAAAAGTAATCTAATAGAAGTTACCTTGGTAACAGGAGAAAAAAATATCACCAAAATCAATTCTCAGCACCTGGGAATAGCCTTTTTCAACAACCGAGCTTTGTATTTCTCCACCTTTCCTTCTACATTTGTCTTCTTCTTGAACCCCCATTTGTTGCCAATGGGTTTCCTTCCAACCGGCAACTCCACCAAATCCCAAGCCTCATTTTTATGTGAAGATGCCATTTCATCAACCATGGCCTCTTTCTAGGGTTTCCATCCTCTGAATCTACTGCTTCCTTCACAATTCTTGGATCATCATCAGTAATAGACAAAGCAAAATTCGAACAGAATGCAGATGGACTATACCTTTTTGGTTGCCTTCTTTCACGAGCTGATCTTCTCAAAGCTGAAGTTTGTGGCTCTTCATATTCTGATTCCTTTGCCGTAGAGTGTGATTCTTCGTCCTTTAGCTCAAACTCTATCTTCTCAAGTTCCTTTGGTTGGACTTCATGTTTAATAACATCTTTCACCTCTCTAAACACCACATTTCCGTTGTACACAACCTTCCTTGTTACTAGGTTCCAAAGCTTATAACCCTTTAAACCATCCTTATACCCAATAAAGATGCACTTTTAGGATTTACTATCCAACTTGGTTCATTTCTCCTTTGGAACATGTACATATGCATCACATCCAAATACCCTCAGATGTGAAAGAGATGGTTTCTTACCAATCCATACCTCTTGTGGAGTTTTATCCTCTAACGTTGATGAAGGTGACCTGTTAACCAGGTAACATGCAATATCCACTGCCTTTACCCATAATTCTTGTCCTAACCAAGCACCATTGAGCATGCTTCTTTCCCTTTCCATCAATGTCTTATTCATTATTTCTTCAACTCCATTTTGCTGAGGTGTATATGGAGTAGTCTTCTATCGTGCTATACCACACTTCTTACAGAATTCTTCAAATTCCTTTCTGTAAAACTCTCCACCATTATCTGTCCTCAGCACCTTTATTTTCTTCTCTGTCTGTTTTTCCACGAGAGCCTTAAATTCTTTAAACCTGTCAAAGGCTTCAGATTTCTTCTTAAGGAAATATATCCATGTATTCCTTGAGAAGTCATCTATAAATGATACATAGTACACACACTTACCCAGTGAAGGACCCTTCACAGGTCCAAACACATCACTGTGCACAAGCTCTAATATTTGTTTTACCCTCTTACCACCAGAGGGGAAACTCACCATATTCTTCTTCCCATATACACAATTTTCACAAAAACCAAAATCCAGAGAGCTATTACTCATACCTTCTACCATACCTTTACCATGAAGTATTCGAAGGCCCTTCCCTCCAATATGTCCAAGCCTTTGATTCCACAGCATGGTTTTCCCTCCAAAGACCACTAGATTTTCTGCTCCACTTTCAGGAACCATAGAACTATTACACCCATCAATAACAGTGCTACCTTGCAGCTTGTACATAGTTCCAATCTAAACTCTCTGCATCAATGCCAGTGCTCCCCGAACCATTTTGCAGGTATCCTTCTTGAACAATGTTTTTACACTTGCATCATCCAACTTGCTTATAGAAATCAGATTTCTAGCTAATGCAGGAATATGTAGAACACCTGGAAGCATTTAAACCCTTCCACCTTGCAACTTCAATTTTAATTTTCCACGACTAACGATTCTAGCCTTCTTGTCATCCCCCAAGAAGACATCACCACCATCATATTTCTCATACTCGTAGAACCACTATCTATGGGGAGCGAAGTGAAAGGATGCACCTGAGTCAATCAACCATGCCTCATGATCTACATGTGTACTTGAAGAGGCCAAGTACACATCCCCACCTTCATCTTAGGTGGTTTTTTCCTTTGCAGAAGGAGCCTCATTAGATCCCTTTCCTTTGTCAGGAACTTTAGATTTATAGTCCCTTTTAAAGTGGCCTTCCTTTCTGCATTTCTAGCACACCACCTTTATAGGATTTCGTGGAGATTTAGATCTCCCTCTAGATATAGATCTCCCACTCGATGACTTATTTTTGTTTCTATTTTGGGACCGTCCTCATACAGACAAAGCATCACCATTCTGGCTCTCCATATTTTTCCATCTCATCTCCTCTGTTAGCAAGGCTGAGACTATTTCATCCAATGAATTTAGACTTAGGGATAAATAGGAATATTTACCGATGGATTTTACATCTATCTAAGAAAATGGTTTTATTTAGGAAAATGGGGTCAAATGGGCTTTAATGGGAAGTGGACTTACACTAGAAAAATGTTGGCATTATGACACAGGTTTGGCGCTATGACATAGGTGTTGTCCTTGATGGCAACTCACTTAAATCAGAATGAAAGAAAAAGAGATATACACAGGTTCCTCTTAACCAAGCCGCGTATACACGCGGGCTCGGCGATCAAAAGCCGCGTATATGTATGCATGCACTTTCATGCAAGGAAAAGTACGTACATGTGGGAAAACTTATTTTTGGTCCATGGTATTTAGTCCTTGGTATTTGGACCTATGGTCTTGGACCATGGTATCTCATCCAAAGTATTGAACCCAGGTATTGCACCCCAAGTACTAGTTCTAAGTGGTGTTGGACCATGGTATTGAGTAAGGCCTAAGACTATAAAAGGGGAAGGAGATCATTAGGAAAAGTGATTCACTCAAGCATTGAATATCTTACGAAGAGCAAGATCTAGAATTGGGTTATGGTGCATAGCTGGATTTGAACCAAGGAGGAACTTTAGCACTAAAAGATGGATAAGTTCTATTGATGGGTCAAGATCTTAAGGATTGAATAGTAGTATCTTTGTGTGATTTGATCTGTTTGGTGCATGACTTGATCTATAAATCTAATAATCTAGGTATAAATGATGTCTGAATAAGTGAAAAGGGTAAATTATTTTCTATAGATCTGTACACAGGTTCGACACATCAGAGGTGCGTATACATGCTGGTTCAGTAAGTGAAAACAGTGTATATGCTTGTTGGCCTTAATATAGCAACGTATGCATGCAACTTTCTACATATTGAAGTAGTGTACATCTCATGAAATATGTTTTAGCTACTTTTGTTTATTGCTGCAGTGTTCTGAGTTCAGGATTGGTTTCTGGTTACTGTTAATGTATTTTGGTTACAACATTCAGAGAAGTAATTGTTTGATTCAGTTTTGATTGAAGCAGAGGAGATTGGTTGATGTAGATATATTTGATGTTTGATTAATGTTATAATGGATCTAGTCTGAAAATTTATGAGACGTGGTCCCTGGAAGAAAGAGAATGTTGTCAGCACCTATGTACTAGTACATCAGCTAGTACAAGAGCTAAGGGGATTGTAGCTCCCTTCCAGGAGAAGCTGGAGAACGAGAGAAGGTTGTAGCCTTCTACAGGTAGAAGCTTGTGTATTGGTATAAGACTGCACCCATACAGAAATATTGTAAAAAGAAGTTTCTTATTAAAAAAGAAGATAGAGACGAATTACAGCAGGTGGTTTTCACCCACATTGGGTTTCCACCTTATATCTTGTGTCCATGTGTGTGATCTATTCTATTTTACAGCACATGTTTACTGTTCTTATGGTTAATGAAGTTCTGATGCACTAGTTAAAGATCAACATTTAATGAATCATAAGTTTACTGATATATGTTGGTTGCTTTAGACACGGTAGCATATATACGCAGTTTCCCATAATTTAAGTAGAGTATACAAATCTGATTGTGAAATGAAAAATAATTGATTAGATAATACCGATTCACCCTCCCTCTCAGTATTATTTCCAACAATTGGTATCAGAGCAGGTCCTAGAGAAGAAGCTTGATCACTTGAAGGAAGATCTATCATCACGAGCAACTATGAAAAAGAGGCATCTATTAGGCCACCAGTCTTTGATGGGAGCAACTTCGTCTATTGGAAGGTAAGAATCACAGCCTATCTTCAATCTCTTGGTATAGAAGTTTGGGATATCGTGGAAGCAGGATACACATTTCCATCAGTAAATCCTATAGATACGGCTGGTAAGAAGCAGTATGAAACAAATGCAAATGTTGTCAATACTCTATTAGGGAGTTTATCTCAATTAGAATTCGTCAAGGTTATGCAGCTCAAAACCACAAAAGAAATATAGGACAATATCATTCTGAGCTATGAAGGAGACGATCAGGTAAAACATGCAAAACTTCAAACTCTCAGAATTCAATATGAAAATCTCATAATGCACAATGATGAAAGTGTGGCTAATTATTTCTTACGTATATATGAGATTGTTAATCGTATGAAAAACTTAGGTGAAGAAATAAAAGAAGTTACCTTGGTTTAAAAGGTTCTAAGATCTCTGTATTCTAAGTTTGAATCAAAATGTTTTGCCATAGAAGAAAAGGAGAATCTACAAAGCATTACCATGTCACAGCTGCACGAAATCCTAACTGCTTTCAAAATGAGAAAAGGGGGACCATCAGACAGGATAGAAGCCACATTCAAAGCTTCAGGAAAAGGAGATTACAATGAGTCAGGGCATATGTCTAAAGGAGAGGAAGAATCAAACTTTGTCAAGAACCTTCAACGGGGTTCTGGAAGATTAAGAGGTAAGCTACCTTTCAAATGCTTTGCTTGTGGAAGAGTCGGTCATTATGCAGCCAGGTTTCCTCTTAAAGATAAGCTTGAAAAAGGTAAGGAACCAGTTAGGTGGAACATAAAACATAATGTAAGTAAGAAGAGCTATTATACTCATGAAGATGTTGATGGATTTTCAATTAGTGATGAAGATGAACAATGTAATTATTATATACTTTTGATGGCTTCTAAAGATGATGATTTCTTGGATGCTATAGATGAAGATGACCTCTATGAAGAAATTTCTAAGCTTAAAATATTTTTAGAAGAAAAGAGTATGATCATAGATACTCTGACATTCCAACTTGCTGAAAAGGAAAAATACAATGAAAAGTTAGAATGTGAAATTGTGGGACTTAGAAAAGATATTGAGAAAACAAAAGTTAATCTTAGATTTGCTAAAGGATCTGAAACTTTATATGAGATTATCAAAGTGCAGCATTCTCCTCTGATCAAGACAGGTCTTGGATATTCTGAAGAAGCATCTCAAGCACAGAACCCATCCACCTCCAAAAGTTATCTTGATGCAGCAAGGAGAAGTGAATAGGTTGACAAGAGACAACAAAGGCTAAAGTAGATCACCAAGTAAATCAGGGGCAATCTACTTCAAGGATGAACAAAAGCTACAACCAACCACAAGTAAATCATTCTCAATTTGCCTCAAGAATGAATGTCTATGGAAACTACAATCACCTGGACGGTAGGTTTGATAATCGCAAAAATTTCTTCAATGGCCAATGTTTCTCTTGTCATAACTTTGGACACAAAGCAGCTCAATATGTTGTGTACAATACCATCATGACTAGAGAAGCATGAAATCAAAGGAGTGTGACTAGGATCATGAAAAGGACCTAAAATAACTTTTCTGCTCTTTAAAATGAAATAGAATGTTCTATTTGTAACAACTTCGGTCATGAAGATTCTGAATGCAGGAGTAGGTTTCGGCAACCAAATCAGAAGGAGCAAGCTTCATTAAGTCCCAAAACATGGAGAAAGAAAGAACCGCAACCAGAAAGATGTGGTATAGCCTTATACACGGAAGGACAGGAAAATCAATGATACATCGACAATGGATGCTTGAAACATATGACAGGCGATAAAGGAAAACTTCAGTCATATAGTGCCTTAGAAAAAGAAAGGAAGGTCTCATTTGGAAATGAAACCCCTGCATTCATAAAAGGTAAAGGTTATGTTCTTTTGAAAGAAAAGGTCAAAGCTGGAAATGTTATGTATGTTGATGGCTTAAAGCATAATCTATTGAGTGTCATTCAAATGTGTGATCAAGGAAATGAGGTAATATTTCGATCAAATGGATGTATTGTTCGTGAGCTTGATACAAGAGAAATAGTGGTCAAAGGCATAAGAACTCCAAATAATTTATACATACTCAAGGGAGGACAACAACAATGCTATCTAAGCAAGAATGATGAACAATGGCTATGGCACAGAGGATTGGGGCATCTAAGTTTCTCTTAGATAAGGAAAGCATGCAAATATCAGGCAGTTCGTGATCTCCCTGACATCAGAATTCCAGACAATACAATATGCAAATCATGTCAGTTTGGCAAACAAACCAGAACTAATTTCCCTGAGAAGGAAGGATTAGCTAGTAAGCCACTTGAACTTGTCCATACTGATGTATGTGTTCCATCCAGGAAAAGGTCACCTCAAGGAGAAGAATACTTCATATTATACATTGACGACTTTTCCAGGATGTGTTGGATAGGACTCCTGAAGCATAAAGATGAAGCTTTCGAAAAGGTCAAAGCCTTGGTTGAAAACGAATAAATTCACAGAGTCAAATGCCTCAGGTCTGATCAAGGAGGGGAATTTACCTCAGATGAATTTTTTGATTTTTGTGAAGAACATGGAATAAGAAGGGAATTCTCTACTGCAAGGACTCCTCAGCAAAATGGAGTAATAGAAAGGATGAACAAAACGGTTCAACAAATGGCTCGTGTTATGCTTGATGAGTGTGGAACTCCTGCAACCTTCTGGGGTGAAGCTGCATTTGCTGCCATTACTATTCTCAACAAGACAAATGTCTGGGTGAAAAACACTCAGACTCCTCATGAACTTTGGTGTGGTAAGACTCCTACAGTAAAATACTTCAAAAATTTTGGAAGCAAATGTTACATCAAAAGGACTGATGAAAACCTTGGCAAGTTTGAACCTAGAGCAGATGAAGGCATTTTCCTTGGTTACTCTCCCCAGAACAAAGGATATAAGTGTTACAATAAAAGACTTGGAAAATTTGTTGGAAGTATTGATGTAGTGGTTGATGAAGAAAGGAAACAATCCTAGGCAGATAAAATCTGAAGATTTCCAAGATGATGAGGACTATCCTTCAACATCAAATCAGACTTATGATGAAGAAGAAACATATGAGGCACCAAAAGAGTAGATAAGGGTAGAAGAAAAGACTCCATCCAAGTATGTCCACAATAATCATCTAGAGACTCAAATTTTGGGGTAGAAAGAGGTAGGTGTACAAACAAGAAGAACTATTTTAGAAGCTTCAAGCTATCTAGCATTGCCCTTCTCCACTGAACCACGAAATGTAAGTGAAGCATGCAAAGACGAATGCTAGGTCAAGGCCATGAATGAAGAACTTGAGTAGATTGAAAAGAATAACACTTGGGAGTTGGTTCCAAGACCAAATGTTAAGAATGTCATAGGGACAAAATGGATATTCAAAAATAAGTTGAATGAAAATGGAGATGTTATCAGAAACAAGGCCAGACTTGTTTGTAAAGGGTATGCTCAACAAGAAGGCATAGACTTTGAAGAAACTTTTTCACCAGTTGCTAGACTTGATGCTATAAGAATGTTCCTTTCTCTTTCTAGCTTTCATAAGTTCAAAGTATATCAAATGGATGTGAAATCTGCTTTTCTAAATGGAGACTTAGAAGAAGAAGTGTATATTGAGCGACTAGATATATTCATCCTTGGGAATGATCCAAAACTTGTATGTAAACTAAAAAAGGCTCTCTATGGTCTTAAACAAGCTCCAAGGGCTTGGTATTTTCAGTTGGACAAATATCTCCATCAACAAGATTTTTCAAAAGGATCAACATATATCAATCTATATATAAAAATTGATAATGATAAATTACTAATACTTTTTGTATATGTTGATGATATCATCTTTGGTAGCAATAAATAAACCATGATTCAAAACTTTGCTTTGGTGATGCAGAAAGAATTTGAAATATCCTTACTTGGTGAGCTCACATATTTTCTTGGTTTACAAGTCCAACAAAACAAAGACGGTATTTTTCTGTCACAAACCAAGTATCTCAAGCAGATCTTGAAGAAATATGGGATGGAGAATTCGAAACCAGTATGTACCTCTATGGTAATAGGATGCAGCCTCAGCGCAAATGATGAATTACTAGCAGTACATCATCCAACCTATAGATCCATGATTGGTAGTCTGCTCTATTTGATAGGTACCCGACCAGACATCATGCTTGCAGTGGGAATAGTTGGAAGATTCCAGGCAAATCCAAAGGAAGCACACCTTTAGGCAGTTAAGAGGATTTTCAAATATCTTCAAGGAATGCCAAATTATGGCTAATGGTATCCTAGAGATACAGATCTCACACTTCATGCATATACAGATGCAGATTGGGCAGGAAGCGTGGATGACAGAAAAAGCACTAGTGGTGGTGCATTCTTTATGGGTTCCAGATTAGTATCTTGGTTCAGTAAGAAACAAAGTTCAATTGCTTTATCTACAGCTGAAGAGGAATATGTGGTTGTTGCATCTTGCTACACACAACTCCTCTGGATGATGCAAACTTTGCAAGATCCTAAAATCACTTGTACTCCACCTATCTCCATTTTATGTGATAATACAAGTGCAATCGGTATTTCAAAAAATTCAGTCATGCATTCCAAGACCAAGAACATACCTATCAAATATCATTTTCTACGAGAACAAGTGCTTGAACAAAAGGTCAAATTGGAGTATGTTCCCTCCAAGGAACAGGTTGTTGATACTCACCAAACCACTGCCCATGGAGACATTTGAATACCTCAGAGATAAGCTGGGAGTAGTTGATGCATCATCTTGTTGTTGAAACTTGTCTGTTTCAGAGAAAAGTGGTTGTATGCGAGTTTAATGAGGAGAATCCGCATACATACACCTGTTTATGTGGATACAATAGTGTATATGTTGGGTTGAAGACAAACAATGGGCCAGGCTCAGGAAGAAAAGAGTCTGATATGGGTCTGACAGAGACCATCTGGCACAGGTTTAGGGGGAGCATATATACTTCTAATAATGCATTGTTGGCATTATATTAGAATATCTTGGTTCAAGTTCATAGTGTTTTTGGTTTCAGGTGGAACAAGTGCAGAAGGAGAGCATGGTTGCTGGTCTAAATGATGATTGATAGATGTTGCTGATGATAGTTGTTGATGATTATCATAGTCCTATTGTAGATATTTCGTCTCTATGTCATGTATTTCTTCAAGGTCATGTAATGACCTATTTTTGCTTCCCCACTATGCCTGGGATGCATGATGTAATGTTCTTGTTTTATCGTGTGTAAACTTTTGGTGTATCCCCACTTGGTTGAGTGGATGAGTCAATATTGGTATATCCCCACTTGGTTGGGAGATGGATGTATGTATGAGTCTTTGGTGATAGGAAAGTCATTTATGATGTATAAATTCATGTTTCTTCTTGTACAACATTTTCTTGCAGACCTTTCCTACAGTTAGGGGAAGCATGGATAGCAAGCAGAGCAGAGATTTCAGCATGTACTCAGGGGGAGCATAACCCTTTGCACTTGATGACAAAGGGGGAGAATGATTTTGAGTGAGTTGGGGTTGCCATCAAGTCCAAAGGGGGAGATTGTTGGCATTATGACACATGTTCGACGCTATGACACAAGTGTTGTCCTTGATGGCAGCTCACTCAAATCAGAATGAAAGAAAAAGAGATATACATAGGTTCCTCTTAACCAAGTCGCGTATACACACGGGTTCGATGATCAAAAGGCGCATATATGTATGTATGCACTTTCATGAAAGGAAAAGCGCGTATATGTGGGAAAACGTATTTTTGGTCCATGGTATTTAGTCCTTGGTATTTGGACCTATGGTCTCAGACCATGGTATCTTGTCCAAATTATTGAACCCAGTATTGCACCCCAAGTACTGGTTCTAAGTGGTGCTGGACCATGGTATTGAGTAAGGCCTAAGACTATAAAAGGGGAAGGAGATCATTAGGCAAAGTGATTCAGTCAAGCATTGAGTATCTTATGAAGAGCAAGATCTAGAATTGGGTTATGGTGCATAGCTGGATCTGAACCAAGGAGGAACCTGGGCGCTAAAAGATGGATAAGTTCTATTGATGGGTCAAGATCTTAAGGCTTGAATAGTAGTTTCTTTGTGTGATTTTGATCTGTTATATTTGGAGCATGACTTGATCTATAAATCTGATAATCTGGGTATAACTGATGTCTGAATAAGTGAAAAGGGTAAATTATCTTTTATAGATCTGTACACAGGTTCAAAACATCAGAGGTGCGTATACACACTCGTTCAGTAAGTCAAAATATCGTATATGCTGGTTGGCCTTAATGCATCAGCGTATGCATGTAGGTTTCTACATATTGAAATAGCGTACGTCTCATGAAATATGTTTTAGCTACTTCTATTTATTTCTGTAGTGTTATGGGTTCAGGATTGGTTTCTGGTTATTGTTAATGTATTCTGGTTACAACATTTAGAGAAGTAATTGTTTGATTCATTTTCGATTGAAACAAAATAGATTAGTTGATGCAGATATATTTGATGTTTGATTAATGTTATTAATGGATCTAGTCTAAAAATTTATGAAACGTGGTCCTTGGAAGAAAGAGAAGGTTGTCAGCACCTACGTACTAGTACATCAGCTAGTACAAGAGCTAAGGGGGTTGTAGCTCCCTTCCAGGAGAAGCTGGAGAATGAGAGAAGGTTGTAGCCTTCTGCAGGTAGAAGTCTGTGTACTGGTATAAGACTGCACCAGTACAAAAACACTGTAAAAAGAAGTTTCTTATTAAAAAAGAAGATAGAGACAAATTGCAGCAGGTGGTTTTCACCCACATTGGGTTTCCACCTTATATCTTGTGTCCATGTGTGTGATCTGTTCTGTTTTACTACACCTATTTACTATTCTTATGGTTAATGAAGTTCTGATGCACTAATTAAAGATCAACATTTAATGAATCATAAGTTTACTGATATACGTTGGTTGCTTTAGACACTAGCATATATACGCAGTTTCCCGTAACTGAAGTAGTGTATACAAATCTGATTGTGAAATGAAAAATAATTGTTTAGATAATACTGATTCACCCCCCTCTCAGTATTATTTCCAACAAAAACATGGTCATCTTATTGAACTATACAAGCTAGAAGCAACTCTATTCCAATGCAGGTATGAAGGAATTTGTTGGGGCCTCCATGATATGATGTTGTTGCTCCTTTCTCTTTCAATGTCTTTGATTCCAATCCAAAGCCCACCAACTAGAAAGAATTCAAAGGCATGAAAAATTGCAGTTGGGTTTTCCATTGATGGCATAGTTGGACTAGATTTTCTAGTATTCCTCTATGTTGGGTTTCTCAAGCATAGGAAAATCGTCATTATTAAAAACATGGAACAATAGGTAGATTAAGAAGAGGAAATACAAACTCCCAATGTTGGATAAAAAAGAAAGGCTCAAACAACAGGTGGCACATGGACACATCCCATGATGGAGAGTGAACAAAATACATAAGTTATGGCTAATTATAAGTAGGGTAATATTTTTTGTGATGTTTTCCAATTATTCATTGATGAACAAAGGTACTTGCAACATCAATAGAAGTAAAATATAGAATCTAATAAGAACAACATAGAGCTTGGTTATTATTGTTGAATATCTTATCACTTAGCCATTATTGTGTTGACTCATCTTGTTTTAGTACATATTCTTATTTTTCATATGCTAGTCTTGGGTGCCCAAGAAAGTCCTACCATCAGTGCATTTTGATTTCACTTTCATGGAACTTCCCTAAAGAGGTTAATGCTAAGACATCAGACATGATCTCACAATTCATCTTGAATTGTAGGAGTATTATGATTCATTGGCAGAAGGCTTGCATGGTTTCTGCTCTCGATTTTTGGACTAATTTTTAGTTATGAAATGATGTCACAACTCATCTTGAATTGTAGGAGTATTATGATTCATATTGTGGAAGGCTTGTAAGGTTTCTTCTCTTTATTTCTAGATTAAATTTTAGTTACGGAATATGTCCTTTCTCTAAATCCACCTAAAAGGATGCAGATTGAGCCTAGTATTTCAATTGACTTGGAAGGAATTATTATGTTGTGGTCGCTAGGGCTTTTTCCCAAACACAACAAGATCACATTAATATGGAAACATTGTCATCCACAAAAGGGGAGTATGTGGTTCAAACCAGTAGTATAACTAAGCATGAATAACCAAGGGATAATTATGATGGTGACATGGCCTAGTGGATAAGAGACTGGTTGATAATAGTTTCCCCTCCTCTACTAGGACTCACAAGTTTTGAAATGCTAGTAAGGGAAAGGGAAGTTATTTTAATAACCTAGCCTTGCCACCAATTGCCCAATCAAAGTATATAATGACATTGACAACTTGACAATGGCCCAAATAAGAATGACCATACTATATTCCCTACAAACTCCCCAATAGATTGAAAACTTGTCTATGATTCTTAAGATTTCTTCCCCTTAATGGAAGCCACCCAAGGAGTTATAATATTTCTTCATCATTACAAGGTCCAGAAATTCCCTTATCTTAATATTTTTTATGCGCTGACATAGTTTTTGACATTCAATGCCAATGAAAAATTAGTATAGATCCAAATCATTTAGTGTATACATGGAGGGAGATGGGATATTTTCAAAGAAGAAAAAATAGACTTATATTTCTATAAACTTGTTGAAGCATTATATTCGACATTTTATATTTCAACATGACATGTTTTTACTAGATCCTCTTGATAGTAAAAAAGTGCCAAACCCCAATAAATGATTAGATATTTCAAAAAATCCAATAGTACCAGGCAAGATTATGGTCAGGGCAGGTACAACAATCAACACACAACAATTGTGGCTAGGATAGGCACACAAATGTCATCACTCTTCAATATCAAGGCCTAGGTAGGCACACAATCTACATAAAAAATTGTGGCGAGATCCTACACACAAGAGTTAGATGTAATAAAGCATCATGGTAGGAATGATAAGTATAATATATGACACAATTGTGCTGAGATATTTACTAGGTAGAAGAAAAGTGTTTAAATTTAATGTTTCAGTGAACATGAATTTACAAACCCTATTCATATGTTGACTTCAATGGAAATGATTGTTAATCATTTACTCTGATATTTAGCTTGATGGTGTCTCAAGGATTTTGGTGTTGTGATTGTCAAGGCAGTGAATGTGTCCAAGAAAAATTTTGGTTGGCCAACCTTTTCCAACTTGTAAGTAGTTAAAATAAGGGTGCATACAAAGTTGTAGAATTTGTGTAGTTTTGGATAATCTAGTCAAAATCATAAATTGGTAGTTTACGATTCTCCAATTCAAACCCTTCATAGTTGGTATAGGGTATCCTGGCTTAGAACATGTGTGTTATATTCAAGATTATCAACAGTTTAATAAAATAATATAATTTTATTAAATTTCCAATGGATGGCCACAAAAATTAGGTTAATTGTTAAGTCGAAGGAGTTATCTCAACTAGTTGTCATTAGTGTTAATGGGAATTTGGCTAGTTCCATGGTGATAATTGTTAGGTCCCAATAATACTAGTGATTCCCCCATTACTATTGTCATTGTATCCCTTATTATTATTGTTGTGCCCCTATTTTCCCCATATTTTTATTATTGTGTCCCATAGAAGGCCAATATTGTTATTTTTGTGCCCTTATATTATTATTGTTAGGTCGAATTTGGTTATATTGTGACCCCTTAGACTCCTATATATATAAAGGAGGGTTTTTCATTTGTATCATCCAAGAATTGTTCATTTGTGTAATGTAAAGGAAGTTTCCACCTCGAAGAGGCTAATTTCTAAGTCATTGATCTATCTTTTCTATCTTTTTGTGAGCTGGTTCCATAACATTTGGTATTAGAGCTTGGATTCTAGGGTTTCGTTGCTCCAAACAGGCCCTCATGGAATTTTCACTCTAGCTTTTTTCTATGATGTTTCAAAAGATAAAAAGAAAATACCCTTTGGCTGAAATCATGCTAAACCATGGGTCTGAATTTTAGGTCTTGTATCACTATATTTTTGGAGATATGATCGAAGGAAGTTAGGGTTTGTGCAGGATCCTAAATTATAAAGAAAACATGTGACCTAGGGAAAATAATCATAACTTGTTTTTTGAGCATCAGTTTGCAATTTCGTAAGAAGTTGCAGAAATAAGATGGACTGTAGTATTCTATGTATCAGTTTCAAATCCTAAGGTCAAAACAATGGCACGTGGAACTTCGTACAAGCTCTCTCTACTGAACCAATCTATAATCATGTCATCATGGGAGATTTTGCATAACTCTTCATTGGAGAATCCAATCTTGATCAGACTTGTGGGTTTAGAAAGAGTACTCAGAGGGTTACTGCAGGAAGAAATTTCAGACATTGAAGACCTAAAATTAGAGAGATACAACAGATTCAATATCAAGCTCCTACAAAGTAAAAAAAGGTGTGTAGTTTTTAATTTTTTTTTGCATAAGTTTGGTTTGAAAAATTAGTTTGAAGGAATTCAATGGGCATATTGAAGCATTATTATCATTAATTGATGCCCCAAATAAAGAAAATGGAAACACCTAGTAAGCAACCTGAAAGCTCTAGCATGACTCATGAAGAAGAGGAAGAAATGATACATGATATATCAAAATTACAAGACCAAGTGCAACAAATTTCACTCACACAAAAAGTAACAGAAGCTAAGATGGATGGTTTAAAGAAAGAAGTAGAAGCTAAGATGTATGTTGTGGAAGCTAAGATGGATGGTTTAAAGAAAGGCATAGAAGCTAAGATGAATGACATGGAAGCTAAGATGGATGGTATGGAAGCTAAGATGGATGGCATGGAAGCTAATATGGATGATTTAAAGAAAGACATGGAAGCTAATATGGAATATTTGAAGACATATTTGATAAATTTTCTATAAGAAATGCTTACTAATGGCAAAAGGGTAGTAAAGGAAACTCATGATGAGAACAAAATAAATGTTAATGATGACTTCATAGACTCTAACGTTGGATCGAAGAACCACCATGTTCCAAAGATCAATATGAGGAAGTTTGATGGCAAGGATCCCATAACATGGATAATATAGATGGAGCAATTTTTCGATCTCCATGATGTCAAAAACACACAAAAGGTATGCATTGCAACTTTATATTTGGAACCAAATCGGTTTGTATGATATCAATGGCTTTGCTCTCGTAAAAAAATTGTCACTTGGGATATTTTTACAGATGAAATGATAGCACATTATGATGATACAAAAGCAAGGCTTTTTTAGCCAATTGATAAATCTCAAACAAAAGGGTTGAATGATAGAGCACATTTAGGACTTCCAAAAATTGAATATAAGGGTAAAATATATTCTAGAGGAGCATAAGATTGATGTGTTCATATGGGCTTTAAAGGATAACACCCAACATGAGGTTCACCTTTGGGAACTTGATTCATTGGAGAATGCGTTGAAGTTGGAAAGAAAAATGGAAAGCGAAATTGTGGCAACAAGGAAGCCTACCACTCACAGTCGTAAATATGGAAGTGTTGTTGCCTCTAGCGATCCACAACCTACAAGGTTGATATCACAACAATTGGAAGAAAAAAGAGAAAAAAGGGCGTTGTTATAGTTGTGATAGAAAATACACTAAAAGTCACAAGTGTGCTAAGAATAAATTATTTTACATAGATTGTGAAGAGGAGGAAGAAAAGAAACAAGAAACTGTCAGGCTAGGCAATAACTCCATAAGGAAAAAATGATTCGTGTGTTTTATTCGATCAGGTAGGTCTTCATTATATACATGAGGGATAGACCGTTCCATTCATCTCCAGATGACTGTTCATATTTCTAATTTATCTATTTACATAAATTCACCAATCACAAGGATTGGGTGTCAACATTCCCCCCCTTAATTTGAAGGGGTGTTAGTGAGTCCAAGCATCATTATGAATCGTTCAAGCTTTTCTCTTCCAAGCACTTTGGTGAAGATGTCTGCAATTTGCTCATTTGTGGAACAATGATGGAGATGGATTGTTCTGGCCTCAACATGATGTCGAATGAGATGATATTTAGTATTGATTTGCTTCGTTCAATCATGGAACTTTGGGTTCTTGGCCAACTTTATTACAGAGGTATTGTCAATCATGAGTGGTGTGGATTGTACTTGTTTTACCTACAAATCTTCAAGAATTTTCCTGAGCCACAAATTTCTTTTGTTGCTTTAGCTGCGGCCACGTACTCTGATTCTATTGTGGAATCTACTGGAACTGATTGTTTGTGTGATCTCCAGGAGACAGCTCCTGATCCAAGACTCATAACATATCCTGAAGTTGATACCTCAGTTTCTTTGTCTCCATCGAAGTCTGAATCAGAGTATCCAATCAAGCTGAAGTTGTCCACTTGTGTATACTTGATTCCAAAGTCTTGAGTTCCCTTCAAGTACCTTAGAACTCTTTTTGCAGCAGACCAATGTTCCTCACAAGGCTTTTGCATAAACCTGGAGAGGATTCCAACATCAAACAAAATGTCTAGTCTGGTAGTAGTTAGGTAGCTCAGACTTCCTACAAGCTGTCTACACTTTGTTGCATCCTCAAATTCTTTTCCTTCAATAGATGTGAGCTTTAAGTTTTGTTCCATTGGAGTAGTGAGAGGATTGCAATCTGTCATGCCAAACCTATTCAACAGATCTCTAATGTATTTCTTTTGAGAAATAAATATGGACTTCGGATGTTGGGTTACTTCAATGCCAAGATAGTAATGAACATAGCCCAAATCAGTCATTTCAAAACTTTTCCCCAATTCCTTCTTTATTGATGTAATGTAGCTTTCATTGTTCCCTGTCATCAAAAGATCATCTACATATACCACAAGATATACAATTGTTTTGCCAACTTTCTTGACAAATAAAGGTGCATCATCAAGATCATAATGTTTGAAATTGAGTTTCAGAAGATGCTCAGTTAGTTTTTCATACCAGGCTTGCGGTGCTTGTTTGAGGCCATACAAGGACTTCACAAGTTTGCATACTTTATGTTCATGTCCTTTCACAACAAATCCTTCAGGCTGGGACATAAAAACATTCTCTTTTAGATCTCCATTCAAGAAAGCAGTTTTTACATCCATTTGATGGACTTTCCAACCATTTTGAGCTGCTAGGGAAAAGCGTGTCTAGATGGTAGCCCATTTTGCTGTGGGAGAAAAAGTCTCCTCATAATCGACCCCTTCCTTCTATGCAAAACCTTTTGCCACAAGCCGGGCTTTGTGCTTGTCAAGTGAGCCATCAACTTTATACTTGTTCTTGTAGACTCACTTGCAGCCAATTGGTTTGGTTCCTAATGGAGGATCAACCAGCTTCCAAGTGTTGTTCTTTATGAGGGCATCATAATCCTTTTGCATTGCTTCTTTCCATTCATCATGAGAAGCAGCTTCTTTGAAGGAAGTTGGTTCAAAATATTTAGACAAGTTCAATTCACAATCATAAGAAACATCCATATCAATAGGTGAATTAGACTCATCTACATCACCTCCATTTTTCCAGTTTGAATTTCTAGTTCCCGTCTTTCCAACCTCATCAGGATGAACACTTTCAAGTGTTTTTGTCAGCCACTTTGGGGGACCTTTCTCAGATGGTCCAAGCTACTCCATTGATTGAGTTGGGACTGAACCAATATTGAGTCTCCCAATTCTATCAATCACATCACTTAAAGCATCATCTGTTGTTGGAGTTTCATGCGGGGGAGAGTGTTCTTCAGAAGAAGATTCCACATGTTGATCTAGTATAGGAATCCCCACTTCAAGATATGGAATCTGATTATCAAATTCTTGAAATGATTTTGATTTTGTGAATCTATCCAAGTGATCAAGTTGCCGCTGAACAACATTGTCAGTTTTGGATGATTCAAGAAAAATTACATCTCTAGATACAACAAACTTTTTATTGACTTCATCATAGAGACGATATGCTTTGGAGGTGTTTGAATACCCCAGGAAGATACATTTACGACTTCTTGCACCATGTTTGTTTCTATATACCTTTGGTATCAAGGCATAACAGGTGGAACCAAAAACCCTAAGATGCTTTACTGAAGGAATATGTCCATACCACATTTCATATGGAGTCTTGTTTCTAATAGCATTAGATGGACATATATTCTTTATATATGCAGCACATAGAATAACACCAACCCAAAACATTATTTTTACATTTTTGAAGAAGAGCATGGAGCGTACTATATTTAAGATTGTCCTATTCATTCTTTTAGCTACACCATTCTGTTGGGGATTATAAGGCATGATTGTTTGATGTTTGATCCCACGTTGGTGAAGATAGTTTTCAAATTTATTTGATGTGTATTCTTTTCCATTATCAGTGCGAATAGACCCAATATGAGATTGTGCATCATTTTCAATCCATTTATGAAAGTTCTTGAATGTTTGAAAAGCATCAGATTTGTTCTTCAATAAATAAACCCAACACATTATGGTGTAGTCATCAATAAATGTTATCATATATTTATTTCCATTTGCAGAAGGAATAGGCGTTGGACCACATAAATCTGATGAATGAGTTCAAGTTTTCTATGTGCTCTTGAACGTGAATCATGAAAACACTGTTTGCTATGGTTTCCTATAATGCAAGCATCAAATTGCTTAAATTTCCTAGGAATTGTAGGCAAACCAGCAACACCATTTTTCTTCAACTAGCGGAGCTATCATAGTTCAAATGTCCAAATCTAGCATGCCATAATAAACTTGATGGAAGTTTACCTTATTCATAATGAGAATGGTATGAGAAATGTTGTGCACGAGCAGAGGTACCTTGCAACTTGAGAAGCCTTTCTTGTTCTCTTCCCCTCATGACAAGTGAGTGGTTAGATGCTTTTCTCACTTCAAGCTTGCCATCAAACATATGAATGGAGTGACCTTGTTGGTGGGTGTGGACCAAGAATAGCAAGTTTCTCTTCAACTGTGGGAGATATAGAACATGATGCATAAGACAGTCTGGAAGACCAAGCAATTTGAGCCTGATTGTGCCGAGCCCTAATGGCTTGATTTTTTATTGGTCTGCAAAGTATACTGCTCCATCAACATTGTCAATAAATTCTTCAAAAAAATCCTTTCTATGAGTCATGTGGCAAGTTGCTCCTTAATCAAGCAACCAATCATTTTTCCAAGAAGCAAGTGAAGCATGAAATAAGTTCTCATTTACTCTAATATTACAGTGTACCATAACATAATGAGCGGATTCGGGTGCTTTACCTTTGTCTATGTCATTAGGTTTACCTTTGGGTTGATTTCTTTGCTGCTCAATTTTGTCCCAAGGTATTTTTCATGTAGAGGCATCATGTGATCCAGTTCTTTTGTAGCATATGCACTGCAAATTTGACTTTTCTCATTGAGAGTGTCTGCCCCCCCTGCCTCTGAAATATCTTCCTCTTCCTCTTCAACCACCTATTCTTCTGGAAGAATCTTGAGAAAGATTATTTCCTTTATGAGCAAGGCACATAACCTCTTCAAAAGATTCAGTGGTTGTCTTCTTTCCAAAAGCTTTCTCTCTTTCAACAAATGTTTTCACAAGAGATTCAAAGATAATATCTTTGAGATTTCCATTTGCTTGCAGTGACTCAAGATAATTGGAGTAAGTAGGATAAAGTGCCTTGAGAAAAGCGATAAGAGGAATATCCAATTCAACCTTGGTGGGTTTGATATCATGCATTATAGATTTTACTTTGGATGCAAGAGCAAGAGGATCATTATTTTGCAATTCAAGAGTGAAGAGTTTAATCATGAGTTGAACAACTTCAAGTGCAGAATGTGAGTCATAGAGTTATTTCAGATTTTGTAAGCCTTCGAAAGTAGTTGAAAATGGCAAAATATGGCAACTCACCTCTTCACTTACAGATGCTACAATTAATGCGTAGGCTTTTCTATTCTTATTTTCCCAAATGGAAAAATCTTTTTCAGAGGTAAGCCGTTTTGGTTCTTTGTCTCCGTCTCCAAAACATACTCCTTTCCATAACTCATTGAAAATGAGGGTACGTTGTATCTTCCTGGACCACTTAGGATAGTTCTCCTTTCCATTGAGAATTACTCCCACAATAGATATGATTGAATGTATTGAAAAATTTGTCAATGATTGACCAAAATTGACAATAGCGGAAGAACTATAATTCCAAGATAGTGAGAAAATGAAACAATGTGGCTTTACATGCACCAAAACAATGGCTTTATATACCAAAAACAACGGCTTTACATGTATCAAAACAGTGGCTTGGAATCCTCTATATATATATATATATAATATATATTATATATATTATATATATATATATATATAATATATATATATATATATATATATATATATATATATAATATATATATATATATATATATATATATATATATATAATATATATATATATATATATATATATAGATACACACACACCAAAAAAAATGATATTAAATATACCAAAGAAAACACTCCAACGCTAGCAATTTTGGTTGATTAACACATATCACAGTCAATAAACAAGCATGCACCGCGAGCTCTACAAAGTTCCATCACAGATTTGCAGAAGTGACATTACAATGGAAACTAAGCTTGCATTCATTTTGCTGTTGGAGCAACAATGGTATTACAATGATGTCCACGCTCACAGTTTTGCTTCAATCACTAGCACACCATGCACCAAGAGATATATCAATGTATGGACTCCGGGCTCCGGGCTCCCTTCACTTCACTTGGCTTCCCAATAGTTGAGGCACCACGGTTACGTTGTCTTCCTCAGCAACAATGCCTTGTCGTTATCCTCTCCTTAGCATAGTCTACAAACCACCACTCAACAACATTCCCATTGTGCTATCAACGTACCAAACTATGCAACATCAAACTTATAATCTAGTTTGAGAATGAAATTTGTCACGAGGAGAGGGTGTAGCAGAGGGATACTGGGTCCAAGTATAAGGAAGTAAAGGGAACTTTACAAATTTTCTTGCCAAGATAACAGTGAGGAGAAAATATTCGTGAGAAGAATGACATCCCACGAAAATTTCAAGTATGAAAAAAATGAAAAGAAATACCAAAGAGGGAGAGCGAGCAAGGAAATACAAAGAAATCAGTGCACATCCCAGGAATCAAAGACCCTGTTAGAGATTTTCCAAACCACCATTATGGAATGCAGCAATGTTAATGATAATAATAACAATGGAGACACTGAAGAGTATAGTTGAGAGACGTTTCTTTGGCCATGGCACTATCGACTGCAAGAGTTGTGAATGCAGTTGCGAAGGCGAAAGAGTCAAAGCATGTGGAGGCAAAGGTGAAGAATAATGTCAGAGATTATGTGAATGAAAATATATAATGGGTAACATTTAAATAGTGATAGTGTTTAATGGGTAGCGACTATGGAGGGGGCAGTGGACAAACTACAAAAGAATGGAAGAAGGGAGTTACAAGACTAGAAGGAGATGCAAAAAATGGAGATGGCTCTGATACCATGTGGTGAGCACCAGTATTGCAGAAATAATGCTACAACTCCTGGGGCTTCCTACTTTACTTTTATCAACCCGGTAGTTCGTAACAAACTTGGAAGCAACGATGCTGTATGCGCAAGTACTAGCTCTTACTGCAGGCTATTACTTGATCATCTGGTGCAAGTTCGCTAGGATCTTAAGCCAACTTCTATGAGTTCTCAGAAGAAGCTTTAATTGTGATGAAAGAAAACTAACTCTATAGGGGCTAATCCGTTTGCAGAAAGAGAAGAAGAACTAAAATGTAACGCAAACCCTAGCAAATCCTAATTTACCTATTAACCCTACTTTTGCAAGAAAAGAGATGAAAACTGAAGAAATTAATGCCATTGACTATTGAAAAGGTAAATTGTATTTATTCAAGCTACTTCTAAAAAGAAATGAGAAGGAAAAACCTTTTTGTGCTTTTGAGTGTTTTTATGTGAAATTATTGTGCTTGTGATTTATCTGGTTGTGATTGTGCAGAGGTTTGGTGGAAAAGGAAGATGGAGTTGGTTGTTGTAGAGGTGGAGGAAGGTGTGGAGAGGTCCTAAGAAGCCCTAGTACCCTTTTAGAGACTTCCATAGCGATCGGACATCGAAAAACCACTCACAAGAAATTCTACAGGAGGCTGCAGGGGATCTATAGGAGGATCTATAGGAGGAGACCGAGAGCTATTTTTGGAGTTTTGAAGGTGGAAAAATGATAGGAAATGGGAATTGAAGGTTAGATGAAGGTGTTGAGGTGTCTATAACTTGTCAAGGAAGATCAAGAATGAACTTGATGGTTGGATTTGTTCAAATGGCAAGAAAGAAACTTTATGGAAAAAATCGCAGAAATTAGAGCAGATTGGCGAAATGTTGCGAATGAGTTGGGAAATCTATGAGAGGAGAGCTGGTGCTGGTTGTTCTATGGGTGTATGGTGAGTTGAGATGTCCTACAAGAGATCTGCACATTTATTTATCAAAACTGACCAAAGTAAGAACTAATTATACCATGAAAACAAAAATTTATCTAGCGTGACTTAATTTCTGCCCTACAAACATAAAATGTTGAACAAAAACCGATGAACAGAAAAGCATGCAGAGAGATATAGAGGAAAAAATAGGAAATTATATAAGCAACTAAATCTAAACCAATATCAACTTTCCCAAATCAAGTTATCACACTAGCAGTTGCATGGAAGAGCAAAAACTGTGTTTTTGGTGGCAGCAGCAGTGCCTTGACCTCAAATCATAGTCCCAGGAAGGCATAAAGGAGATCAGGGCCTACTGTTGGCCCTTTTGAATCTTATTCTATCACTGTAGTAACTTGCTTAAGCAACTTGAAACAAAAACAACTATACTAACCATCAAAAGCAGCTTAATCTAACAAAGTCAAATGAATCTATGCAATAGAAATTAACTCATGAATTGAAGCGAAAACATATAAGTACACATTAGGAGGTGTTGGGTAGCTTGGGTTGGGCCCTAAACCAAAAGCTTTAGCCCTCTGAAAGAGATCATTGTTGGCTCAAAAACTGTTTCATCTTCATTATCAAACATAGCAGTTACATTACATAAACTGTTCTAAAAAAGGAACTCGAAAATAAGTTGAACACAATGCTACACAAAAGTGTGAAAATATACTAATAACTGGCTAGCCTACTGAGGCTCTAAGCCTCCTTATTTATACAAATGGAGACCTCTAACAGTCCTCGTAAAATCAAGGAACTCGACTTCCTAAAACTGAAGAGAAACAGTAGTCCTACTTTACTTTCTCGGTTGCCCCTTGGAATCATCAATGTGGACCATTGTGCTCCGAGTTGCTGATGGAGGATTCAAGGGAAGGGGTCATAAATGAAGGAGACATGCCCCCTACAAATCCTCTTCCTGGTTTTCCTCGAGTTTTGGCTGCCATTTTCTCATAAATTCCTTGACTTTGTTCAAAATTGTCCAAAAAATCTGCATAAAACATTCATTAGACCACATGGCAAAGTGACTAACCCAATTCACTCTATTAGCATAAATATATTCAAAAAAATGAAACAAACTAGTGAGAATGGTGGATTAAGTTGAAATAAGAGGCCAAATGAGCCCATATAATTACCCATTTCTGGGGCTCATCATCATCCCCCTGCTGAATGGGTTGCTCATCCTCTAAGCAACTAATCTAACTCTTCATCTTTAATGGCTTTGACAGATTCCCTAACATCCCAAGCCTTTGATGTGATGTCTTCCTCTTTATCATGGAAACCTACTTTCCTATCTACTTCTTCCCATTGTTTCTGTTCTTACTCCTCCTTTACCCCTTCCAGCAATCCTAGCAACAGTGGAGCACTGAATTTAAGGCCAATCTAGTTTTTCTTCAAGCTTTGCATTGAGTGCTTATACAGGGGCACTCTCCTCATGGCTTCCCTCATTGTGTTTGGGGAGTGATACTTCCTAATCCTTAGGCTATGTGGCAATATATTCCACCTTCTCATGCAGGCATGAATGCAGTCATCACCAAACAATCTTTCCATATCCTCAAAATGAGCAATAGCCTGGGCTTGCTTGTCAACATAGTCAGGGATAACTTGAGGATTGACTACAAGATGTTGGTGGGCATAGATGAGAGCCAAGGGTTCTGCTGGTTCTTCTCTAACCATCAGGGGCTCACTCAGCTCTTTTGTCATCATTTTCTGGATTTCCATTGCCCTCTTCTCTTCATGGCTCATCCAAGAAGCCATAGCCATTAGCTGCAAATATCCTAATACACTATTTGAATCCCATAAATTCATGTCAGTAAGTGCCATGTTGTGCAGGTAAAATTCTGCTAGCTTCGCTTTATCCTCAGCTGAACTGTGGTCACACAAATTCATAAATTGGCCATAATCGTGAAAAGGTATTGTGCCCCTCTGGGCCAGTGTTTAATTTGAAATTGGAGCCACTGAACTTTGAGGTACAGTGCATATGATTTGGTTGGCTTCCTGCACTGTAATGCCTCCATTGCCCAACTGGCCATGCAGGCTAACTGGGCTTCCTTTTCCTATATCTGCCTTTTCAAAATCAATACTTCATTTTCTACCTGAGATTATGTTTCCTGTTGCTGTTTCATCAAAGTCTCACTGTCTGCCTGGGGTTTCACTTCTTGTTGTTGTCTATTTGCTACCTCACTGTCTGCGAGGGGTTCCTCTTTCTATTGCTGTCCTTTTAAGATTGACAACTCATTTCCTCCTTGAGTTTCACTTTCTTGTACCTTCTTTTTCAACATTTCATTTTCTTCCTATAATTGAGCTCTTCTGATGCTTTCTATATGCCTGACCATGCTCAATTCTTTTCCCATCTCTCTCAACCTGTTATCCATGTGCCCATTGTCTTCTACCCCTTCTGATTTTGCAATCTACATCTATTTATGGGTCTAGACATTTTCTTTTTCCAGCGTAGAGAAAAGAAGCACTGCAAACTTTTGTGGGATGATCTTCCCACCTTCCAGAAGGTTGTAGTAGGAGCCTAAGTTAGGCTAAGGTCTAGACTCTGGTATTTCTTTTTCATCTTTCTCCTGTGTTTGTTCTTCTGCCTTATTTTCAAGTTTTTCAGTTTCTTTGAGCTTTGCTAATGTCTCCTGTAGAGAGGCCTATGCCTCTTGTAGGACTGCTTTAGAGTCCATTAATTTGATCCTTTCCTTCCAGGTAGAGGTCTTAGGACTTTCTCTCTCGTAAGTGATGGAGATTTTGGAGGGAGATTCATCCTTTGTTATAGTAGGTGCATCCTCAATGATGATGGGTTCTTTCGAAGGTGGCTGAGGCTTCCCCATCTTGATTCTGGTGCTTTTTCTAGCTTTGAAGTACATAGATTGTTGTCTTTTTCTTTTCCCTTTTTGCTTAGCTAGAGTACTAAGTGTAGCAAGAACAGCTGTTGCTTCCCTTGCTAGTGTCTCGAGAGACACTTCTTCTTGCTATTTTCCTTCTTCTTCTACTTATGTTTTGCCTATGTCAGTTGTCTCTGATTTTGTTTCTGCTGTCTCTGGTGTTGTTTCCCCTCTACTTGTTGAGTTTCTATCTTTCCCGTGGCAGCCTTTTTCTGAGCTATCTTGGGCTTCTTCTTTTCAGTTCTTGTCCTTTTCCTTTTTTGTTGTGGTATTATTTTATTCTCTGCTTTAGGTCCAACTATGGTTGTGTCAAGTTTCTCCTCTCCCCTCTGTTTTTCTTCTTTTTCTTCTTCCAATTGAATATGTTGTGCTTCCTCATGGATTTTGTTCTCAAGTTCCTCTTTCTGCTCCTCCTCTACACTATCAGATGGACTAAGGTCATTGAGAGTTTTTATGTCATCTTCTTTAGTCATGTTCCTGAAAATCTCGTAGGCTATAGGGATTGTGTATGTGTGTAGGGCATCCTCCACTAGCAATTTAAAGAGCCCATGGTGAGCCAGTTGGTCTGGAACCCCTGCATTTAATTTAGTGATACACTCTATCAAGGATTGGAGGAGAAAATATGGAATACTGAGTTTCCTAGATGCAGGTAGGTCCATTCCATATCTTAGTTCATGTAACAATTGGAAATGATAACCTTAGACTATAATGTATCTTCCTTCACAGGAGATGTATTTCATGATTTGGTAGCTGAACTCACCCCATGGATAAGGTATACTTGTCCTTCTGATCCCATTGTTATCCTCCACCGGATGTTCATTAGGCTGGAAAAAGGTCTTTTTATCAACCCGTCCTAGTGGTTTTTCTTCTTTGCCCCAGTGGAGCCCAAGTGGAAGAATTGTAATTCTGCTAATGAATTCTGGTGTAAGTTTTATGGTTAGACCCCTGAAATTGACTGTAGCATGGGTTTTTGAATGGAGTCTTAAAGAAAATAAAAATTCCTTTGTAATTTCCTCATCATACCCATGAAATCTCTCAAAGAAAGGCATCGAATTTGGCTTGGTAAAGAGGGCTACCACTTCTGGGTGTTCATGCAATTTGGTGGAATTCAGAGGCTCCTTTCTCATAAAACCCCCTGTCATGATGTTCAGTGACTGTTGAAAATTCTCGGGTAAGGAGGAAGGCAACAAATTTCAAACCCGAAAACAAAGGAGCAGCTGAGGTTTTTTTTTTTTTTTTGGAACCAGAGAGATTTTTTCGTGTTTCCTCTTCTTAAAAAAAACAAATTGTAATTTTCCTACCTTTCAAACTCTGTTTTCAACCTTAATTTACTTTTCGGGTTGTTTGAGGAAATCAATATCTTTTTCTTTTAGAAAAACACAGAGAGCAAGGCAATGTTTTTCTTTCACACAGTAAGCAAACCACCGAATGCAAATTCATTGTTTTACAGGCTTAATTTCCTATGGTTTCATCACTTCTTCATACAAGAGAATACCACGGAAGAGAAAGAGACATACTTTCAATGCAGAGAGTAAAATGGAGAGACTGTATATATTTCAAAGAAAAACACAAGAAGACTTTTGTTCTCACTTTCCCTTTCTTTTTCAACTCAGTACTTCATTTCAAATCCACCACCTTTTGTAGATAATTCACATGCAGAGTGGTTGTTCAAGCCTACCTTCTTTCAAGCTCTAATTTGGCACAAAATCCTAAATTTTCCCTCTGCAGAGCTGCTCACTGGCCTTCTTGTAGAAAGGCTCCTGTAGACTGTGTTCTCATTCCTGTAGAGTGTGATAATGCTCCTGTAGAGCCCGATAAGTAGAAGGATTTTGAAACTGGCAGAGAGCAACTGTTTCGAGGTTCTAAAGGTGGTAGGTGAGTTGTTGCAGCCGAAAACTTGTCGATGCAAATGAAAACAAAGGTGGTGGAGGCTTCGACTGCATCGTACTTAAGCTTATGTCATGTTTTGTGGTGACGAGGTGAGGTGGCAGGAAGGGTACGTTATCCCCCATTCAGACCATTGGTCCCTACTTCAGTGCCATTATGATACTTCATGCCGCCTGCCCACAATCACTTCCTTCATTCGCGTTATACGCCGCCACCACTACCTGTTTGAGTTTTTCTTCCCAAGTTGACTGAACACACATGTCGATTGCATCCAATGAATGTTGTTTGAATTGGAAGAGGCTTGTTTGAATTGGACAATGGTGGCCAGTTAGCTGACCACCAATTTCATTTAATCGCAACCATCTCAATGGTTCATGTATTTTCTAAATCATATTCATGCAACAGAGGAACGTGTTTAGCCACTTACCTGTTAGTCGCTACCGTGCTTTGCATGTTTAGACTTTGGCACTTTTTCATTGGATTGCTGCTGTTGTTGGCGCTCGTGGCTTCTGAAATGGTGGCTTGGGTACCTCATGCTGGTGATATTTGATCAAGAATGGCTCCTTGCACGTTGTATACACCTGTGGCTACACTGACCCTGCCTCTAGAGATTGTTTTTTTAAAGGGATCAGATGTTACAGGAATCCTGCAGGATTTCCTGTAACTGCTTCTCCCTCTAAAATTTCTGGTTGAGGTTTGAGCAGGGACTGAAAAGATAGTTGAGAAAGATTTTGAAGAAAAGGAAAAGCAACTAGTATGTGCCAGGTAAGAAACAAGTTAAGAATGTTGTTGTTTATTCTTCATTTTTTTTTAACAAAAGAAACATGATTTATGCATTTTATTGTGCAGGGAAGAAAGAAGCGAGTGGAAATGTAGTGGTGTAGGGATGGAATGGAGATTTAGGAGGATGAATGGTGGCAAGGAGGTCGACAAGTCTTCTGGACAAATTTCTAGCCCTTTGATTCTTTTCTAAACTTGATTTTGAGCCCTCTGTGGTTTCTACAGGAGCCTCCTATAGAATGCACAGAGCTTCCTGTAGGATGCAAAATTTCTAGAACAAGTGAGACCAAGGCCTGGGAAAAGACAATGGCAATGGAGAAATGAGTTATCAAGGGTGTATTTAGCCTGGCCATGTCCTTTTTTCTTCTGTGACCCTCCTGCAATCTACAATGCATTCAAAAGAAGTTAGTTTTTATGTTTTTTTTCTCTGTTTTTTTCTTTTTTCTTTTTTCATTTTTTTTCTCTCCTTTTTTCTTTGAGACAGTTGTGGTGCCTCCAGGAGGTTTTCACATAGGGATATTTTATTCTCTTTTTTTTGTTTTCCTTCTTTTTTTTTGTGTTTAGAGTGTGGGTGGAGTGGAGGTAGAGACCTGCTCGACTACCAACACTATTTTACTCACATTTTCAATGAATTCCTGCTTGGAGAGGGGCTTCTTATAGATATTCAACCTATTCCCATTGACGAGCATTGGGATGGATTCTTCATCGATGGTATGGATTAGAATTGAACCATTTTCATTGCATTTTTCTACTGTGTACGATCCCAACCATCTTGTCCTTAGTTTGCCCTTGAAATCTTTATATCTTGAATCATACAACAACGCCCAATTTCCTTCCCGGAATTGTTTTTCTTTGAGGTGTCTTTCATGCCATATTTTCCTTTGAAGTTGGAGTACCTCCGAGTGGACAAGGGCTTGCAATATCCGTTCATCCAATCCATTTATTTGAAGTAACCTTTCCTTTTGTGCATGGCTAAGTTCTAGGTCCAGTTGAGCTGCCATCCTTAAGGTGTTATATTTAAATTATATTGACAGCAAAACCTTCTTCCCGTAGACCAGCTCGTAGGGTGTGGACCCTATGGTGGTTTTCCAAGTGGTGTTATAGGCCCAGGTGGTCTCAACCAATCGATCTACCCAATCCTTTATGGTGATTCTCACTACCTTGGTCAAAATTCCTTCCAAAGCTCTGTTAGTGACTTCCACCTGTCCATTCACTTGCAAATGATAAGGGGTGGAAGTTATATGCTTAATTTTTTAGTGTGTGAGCAGGTCTTCAATCAGATTGGATGTAAACTGACTCCCTTGATCTGTGACTAATTCTCTTGGATATCCAAACTTGTAGAATATATTCTCCCTCAAAAAGTCAGCTACCTTTTCTTCTGTTGCTGCCTTGATCGCCTTTGTTTCTGCCCATTTTATCAAATAATCAGTGCACACAATGATGTAAAATTTCTGTTTTGAAGGAGGGTTTATAAGACCCACAAAGTCCATGCCCCACTTCTCAAATGGCTCAAAAGTCACTTGAAGTTGCAGGGGCATCTCATCCTTTGGAGTAGGTTTCACCATCCTTTGACATCGGTCACATTGGCTGATATATCTCCTGACATCTTGATGAAGAGAGGGCCAATAGTAACCTGCTTGCATAATTTTGAAGGCGGTCCTCTTTTCTGCAAAATGGCCTCCACATGGCCCATCATGACAGGTTAGGAGAATGTCAAAAACTTCCTCCTCCCTGACACATTGCCTCAAAATCTGATTTGGGCCAAGTTTGAAGAGATTGCCCCCAATCCAGGTGAATGGAATACTTTTCCTCACGATCTTGCTTTTCTCTTTTGAAGACAGGTGTGGCGGAAACTGTGCTGAAACCAAGTAATTTGCTATATCGGCAAACCATGGAGAGAGTACTGAGATAGCAAATAGGTGTTCATCTGGCATTTGATCGTCCACCATTCCTTCTTCACCTGCAGGCAGATCTAATCTAGACAGAAAATCAGCAATAAGATTTTACTTACGCAGCTTATCAACAATGGTTAGATCAAATTGGTGCAATAAAAGTAACCATCTAATAATACAAGAATTTACATAATGTTTGTTCATTAAATACCTAATTGCAGCATGATCAGCGTGTATGAATGTTTGATAGCCGATGATGTAGTGTCTAAACTTATTTAGGGAATGGACTACAACCAGGAGCTCTTTTTCAGTTACAGTGTAGTTTAATTTTGCTCTGGACAAGTTTTTACTTACAAAATATGTGGCATAAGGCAACTTCTCATCAACTTGCCCTAAGGCTACTCCTATTGCTTTGTTCGAGGCATTTGTATGAATGTGGAAAGGTAGGGCCCTATTTTGTTGTACAACAACCCCCCATTTCATAAAAAATTTCTTTCTAACTATAATATGAAATGGGTCCCTTTTAAACATAGATGTGTGAATAAATTGGTATCAACTCATCATCACAAAATCCTTCATCAAAAAGGTCCAATGGAAACATTATATTATAAATCTTTTAAACAATAATGAAATCGGTCTTATGAATAAATATAAAATCCTTTATTATTGTGATAAAGCGATCGCAAGATCGCATATCGCAACAACGAGGAAAACATAATGCAAATACCCATTAACTTACCCCGATCCAAAAAGTGAATAACTATCAGTTATCGGGGAAGGCGAGTAGTAAATGTAACGAAAGGCCCTCTCCTATTTCTTCGATGCGTTATCACTATCGGCAATCGGGGGATATAACGCAGCGCATGTTAAGACACCTTTAAAATCTCCCGATGCAATAAGGTGTATCGCCATCGGGGATCGGCGATTTTGCAATAATATAAGTATTATGACCCGAGCTCATCCCTGATTGCGATCCGATAAATCAAGGCGCGAGTTTGAAAATAGATTTAAAAGGCTTGCATCATCATTTTGGACTATTATTAAAAGCCTTCCCGTTCCCGATAGCAATTTACTTGTGATTATCTGCCAAAAAACTCAAGCCACGCTTGAATGAATCGTTCGGCGTATAAACGATATAATGGGTATTTAAAATGATTGACAGGTTAAGCAGCCAATTAATGAAGCAATTATGCTGAGATCTTCCCTAATATTGTATCTGTGGAAATATTATTTTAATCTTTCATTACTCGCTAATTGATATAATTATTTCATATTGGCTCACACAACCTATTCTCTGTATCACGTTCATTTATTCCTTGCGCAAAGCTCTGCCGAAACAACAAGTTCAAACAAAATGGGAAAGAAATCCAAGAGATCCGGGGCAACAGTAGCTCCCGCAGTAACAGTGCAATCCACCACTGATCCAGGACCAAGCAAAAAGGGACTGATTTTAGACACTACGTGTCTTGGCCTTGGAAACACAAGTTGGCAAAGCATATATAATTTAATTGAAACAGAGGAGCCTGAGACAATATCAGTACAAGCTGCCGCAGATTCAACTAGAAAATCAGAGGCTTCCCTTAAATATTTCGCTAACTCATATCTACACCGAATAGCAGCTCGTGAAAAAATTCTTCCATACACTGATGTAGTGCGATGGGCAGTAGAGGAGATCCTAGTTTTAAACATAACATTTTGCATACTTGATGGAAGGGTCTTCGGCTCATTTCAACCTGATGATTTAAGGAAAATGTATCACTTGCATGAACCTCGAAAGAAATAAAATAAAGCCTTTCTTGAGAATTTCGCAAGTGAGAATGAGACTGAATCGGCCCCAATTCGGGAGTGGAGACAGAATTCCGCAAGGCACAAACATGGATCTTCAGGTAAGTACTCTATAGATTCATTATGTTCTCCTTACTGTTATGCCAGGGCAATGATGTGTAGAATTTGGGGATTACATGATTCTGCAAAATTCACTATTGAAATGGTTCCTTTAATGGAAGTGACAGTTAACAGTGAAGTAATGGATTGGGGAAATATATTGTCAGATAAATTAGCCACTGCAATTCTTGAGTTTAGAGCAAAAACTCGCGTGACCGATAGGTCTATTTCTCCATTTTATTTTAGTGCTTATATTTTAGATACTCTTTGTTTCAATTCTGAATTTCCTGTACTGGGGTGGAGATGGACTTCAGAAGACCCCATGCCAATTCACATTTATCACCAAAAGCTATGGAAAACACACTATAAGAAACACTTGTACCAAATCTGTAATGGTTTTATGTTGCCTATTTACTATGCCATTTTTGATAAGCCTACCCTAAAGATTTCTTTGGAAGCAGAGATTGACCTAGCCATTGTGGAAAATTGGTTTGGGGAAGATAAGTTCACATACATAAGGGTTTTTGGTAGCCTTGCAAGACCTCATGTCCTTCCTTTGTACATACCTGACAAGCTGTTAGCCCGAGAATTGGCCTATCAAATTACAACCGCAGGAACATCCAAGACTCTTAGGATTTCAAAAAAGTAGGCTTGGCCTACTTTTCCTTTGAGATGCGGTGTTCATACTTTGCATGACTACAAGCATGCGGAGAAGGAGGCAGAGAAAATAAATATGCTTAACCTTGCAACCATTCCTAATAGGCAATTCGATCCAAGGAAAGTTGCCTATATTGTGCTTGAACAAGCCAAACTTACAAGGTTTGATGATGAGAAAGATGATTTTGATGACTTGTTTTCTTCGACAGAGTCATTATTCCAGGTACAAACGCTAGTCAAAATGAGATATAATGATGAAAGGCTAGTAGAATTCAATAAGCTCAAAGAACAGAGGTTGCAAACTCTACCTCTAGACTTATTAGCTACTACCCCGACAACACAATCAAGCGAGCCTGAACAACAAATCATTGACAAACCTCCTACTGTAGGAAAAATTCTTGAAAGAGGAAAAGAACAAGAACGGGGGAAAGAGCAGGAGAAAGAACAGGAGAAAGAGTAGAAAAAAGAAAAAGATAAGGGCAGTGAAAATATCAATGTGGATACCCATATTGATCCTAAACTACTCTAAGAATGGTAGCAATTTGACTCCATTATAAGTAATCTGGAAGGTTCAAAAGGTGCCAATACAGCCAAAGTAACAGATGGACAAGATACAATGTCAACAACGGTTCCGAATGAAGGAACCAGCGGCCTACCCCTTAGCACAGATTTAGAAATGATTCCAAAAGATCCCTCTGATCAAATTATTTTGCAGGTGGAGGACATACCTCCATTAGATGTCTTTTACAGTCCCAAAGACAGGGCTGTAGTGAACAGATAGAGGAAAAGGAGAAGACTTGATCAATCTTCCATGTTTCCAGCACAAACAGGGACAACTAATGTAGTGTGGAAAGAAGAGTTTAACCCTTCTGATGACCTAATAAAGCTTTCTCAGTATGCTCGAGCTTATTCGATAGCCACTATGGACAAGGCATCAGATGTGAGTAATCTACTTAAAGAAAAGGACCAAGAAATTGTTTTTTTGCAATCATAGGTGTCCGAAGCATAGCAGAAAGTTGAACAGTTGGAACAACAACTATCAACACAGTAACAATTAAACAATCAATTGAATAAGCAATTGCTTGAAGAGAAATAGAGAATAGACTCAAGCACAATACAAAAGCAAAAAGAATTATCTGAAGCATTGGCTAGGTTAAAGACAATGAATGAACTAATGATGAAAACGAAAGATGAGCAAATCACTCAGCTGTCACTTCAAGTAGTGAAGTTTAAGAGTCTTCCACAACTTGCTGATTTCAGGTCCAAAGCACTATAGATTAACAAAGCATTGGTTACATAGTTAATACTATTATGTCATAACAGTTCTCTGGTTGAGCCGCTTTGTGATATAATGGCATCAATAGTTGACAAATCAGTCGATGCTAGGTAGCATTTGGAACAAGTCGATGAGACTCTGACAAACTTTCTTGCTTGGCAAGACACCAATGAGGGGTAGGCAACAAATCTACCCAAAATCCTAGAATCACACAAGGAGATCCTTTTCTTAAAATGGCAGTCATAGCTGATGAAAGAAGAGAGAGAGGTTTCCAGATGTAGATTATCTACAAGTAATTTAATTGAGCTAATCAATAACACTCTTTATCTGTCTAACACGATTTCACAATGCACCCTAGGTAAATTGTTGTCAGCCAAGACATTGGAGCAAGCACGCAATTAAGAGTTGGAGAAGAATGGAAGATTAATTGCCGGTATCCAAAGTTTAACTTGGGATACCTATTGGTTTTTCTTAGTAAAACCATACAGTCAAAGGGCCGCCCTCAAATGTTGAACCAATGCGATCGGTTGTATCATTCCTGAAATCCATGATGCCACATACTCAGCTCAACTCCATTCTCATCTCAGTCGTCCTCCAGAATTGGAACCGATGATTGCAATTTGCCAACTCAAATCAAAAGGAGAATAGCCAAAACAATGAATCATGTTGTCGACTACCCACAAACCTGTTGTGGAGAAGATACTCAAGATTTAGTTGTACCAATTAATAGCATTTTATTTTTGTAGTTAGTTAGTTTAATTAGTATTTATAGACCCTTTCATGCATTTAGAAAGGGTCCTCAGTTTTTGTATAAAACTCAAATATGGAAGTTGCACTATTGTGCTTCTGGTATATTTTTTATAAAGACTGGGTCAGTATTCCAAATTCTAACGAAGAAAGATTTGATGGGATGTGCACTATTGCCTTGATGTGAAAGTATTTCTAAGTTGGAAAAAGGAATTTGAATGCGATTGATATCAGGAGTGATTCAAAACACATATGGTACTATTATCTATGATATTATTTCATTCTTTCATGTGAATCGTCATTTGATTACTCTTGCTATCATTGGATATATGTATGTGTTTTCAACAACAATCCTTATATTTTTCACTATTGAATGTTTAAGGAATGTTATTCTTTTAGTCATATATGTATCAATGATATATAAAGGATAAGTGTAATAATGTTTTAATGATTACTTTGTTCAACTACTTGAACAAAGTAATATCATATGAATGAATGTCTTTGTTTACCTATAGAGCATCTATATGCTTGTTTGTGGATAAATATTATCAAACGTTACACTAAAACCGAAATTCCCCGGGATAGGATAGCTATACATATTTTTACTTTTTATATTAAATCATTCATCCACTACCATTTTATTAGAGAACCACTCATTTATCCATCCCCTTTTTATTCATCACTAGGAAATTGGTTCCATTATTTCCAGTCAGAGCCACCACACCAAACAGAAAACGAGCTGCATTAAGGTCCGGACCGGGTGGTTTTCCCCGATGTTGTTGCAGCGATTTTCGAGGCATCAACATTTTTGGCGCTAAAAGGAGGGCATGGACTATGAATGGTGAGCAAACCAAAACCTATAGACCATTCTGAGAGTAAGTCTCCCTCCACCTCACCTCGAACCTCCCATTTGCATTTTGGAACACCAGTATTCAAACGAGAAGAAGAGGAGTCAACTACCACTGCTCAATCCCATCATACTCCAGATCGATTAAGTCCTGAGTCTCCTGAAATTTAGTCTCTCATCCAGAAAATTCAAGTCTTTTTGATATCCCCACAGAAATATTTAGTATCCCAAGGCAATGGGACTTCACAATTCAATCTAGCTCACCCTCTCACCAGACTTCAAAGTGGAAAGCTCAGTATTGAACCTACTGAGTTGCCTTTACCGAAAATGAAAAAGGCTAAAAAGAATACTGAAGGATCGGGCAGTGAGACCTTCTCATCGTCATCCTCCATTTCATCTTCTCTAGTGTGAAGTCAACCTTCCACTCCTCCATTACACATTGTTGTTCAGTAGGGATCACCAACTTCAACATCCCAACCTATTCAATCTTCAATTCCAACTCCTCCCCAAACACCTGGAATTTCATCGGCAATATCATTTGTTATTAGTTCTACGATGGCTCAGAATCCATGGAATAGTCCTGGTGTAGTCACTATGCCCACACCATTACACCCATTGCCAGATTCTCCTGAAAAATGGTTGTCTAAATTTAATCCAAATGCTGGAACATTAGCTGAAGAACATATTAACAATTTCATGTTATCAGTTAATTTAAAAGGAGTGACACAAGAAGATGTTATCGTTAGGATTTTCCCTTATACTTTACAAGAATTAGCTGGGTCTTGGTATTTTTCCCTACCCTCTGGATCCATTACCAGCTGGAACATTTTCAAGAACAGTTTCTCACTAAGTATGGCGATGATAGATCTTTAGCGACATTAATCAACGATATTTCGAATCTTAGGATAGAATTTAGAGAACCTATCAAGGAATTCAACTCGCGATTCAATAAACTCTTGAATAAGATTCCAACGGACTCTAAACCAAGTGAGGAAATCAAAAGCGAATGGTATATAACAACCCTACCTTCAAATATATCCATTTTTGTAGATAGAGCTGCAAAACCAACTTTAGCTGAAAACATGAAAGAGGTGCTTGCTGTAGAGAAATGCATTATTGCTTTAGAAAGAAAGCTGCTCTTGAAGATAGAAAATCCAAAAAAAGTTTCTTTTAAAGATGATTCAAAGAAGAAAACCCCTAAAGATCCATATGATATAGAGGGTCTGCAAAAGGTCCTCAAGACTATGCCAAATGAAATGGTTGAAATCAAAAGACAAGTAGTTGAAACTTCAACAAAGAGGCCATTTAGAAATTTTAAGAAACCTGAGTCAAAACCACCAAATGCTATATCTAATGTAGACTCAGATCCCGAAGAGGAAGAAGAAGATGAAACAGTCTTACCATCCAAGGAACCCGAAGAAGAGGAGATTATCGAATGCCATGGGATGTGGGACTTCATTTTACCTAACTCCGATACAGAAAATGAACAAGAAGCTTTCCCTGTAACTACCAGGAGTAAAGGTACTCTTGAACTTGTTTAGTCAATTTCAAAGAAAAGGAGTGCAGGTACCACTACTATAAAAGAAAAGGTTCCCACAAAGAAGTCTGCAGCGATAACATCCCAAAATCAACCATCATCCTCAAACATACCTTCAACATCTAAGACGTTGGTAGTATCAGATTCAATGGATTACAATATTATTGATCATATGAAGAAGACAAAGGCAAACATTACTATGTTTGAACTTAGAAAACTCAAACATCAACAGAAATTACTTCTTAAGGAACTAAATGTAGTACCTTCTTCACCTCTTCCTAATGTTGTGTTCTCCAAAGCTGCAAATGATTCAGGTCAACCACCTCCTGGTAGAGTTGAAGCTACTGATGCAGTTTTAATCGGAGATAGATCGAATTCTCATACTCCCCCTTTTCTCTTGACCTATGAGATCTATAATAGAAATCTACACAACTATTTGATTGACTCAGGGGCATCCTCTAACATAATGCCAGCTTCAGTTTGTTCCAAACTGAACATTGAACCCCAAAAGTCTGCAATTCATATTGTACAATTGGATAGAACCAAGGTCCAGGTTTTAGAAGAAATCAACTCTGTAACTATCAGGTTATCAGCTGATCTACGAGTGGTTTAGAGAATTGATATTTTAATTGCTGATATACCTAAATTTTATGGTTTAATTTTGAGTAGGGATTGGTCTGAGGAACTCCATGATTATATTTCTACCGATTGGTCCCATATGTGGCTACCTTATAAAGGAAAGCCAAATCAAATCAAAATCGATCGGGAGAAACATATGACCCATACTGTCACTGAATTTGAACAGGAGAATCAACCAATAGAATTCAATAACAATATTATGGGGAATTACTCTTCCGAATCATTCTTTGGAAATTTCACTGCCCAACCATCTCCTTTCTCAGTTAATAATTTCACATCCCAAATTGAAATTTTTTCACAAATCGATAGGTCAAGATGTGTCAATATTGCTGAAGAAATTGTAAATAAAATTGTTGATAATTCTTTATTTTGGTCACTATACTTTGATGGGTCTAAATCTAGTGAAGGTGCAGGAGCAGGGTGTATTTTAGTTAGCCCTAAAGGAGAAAAAACTATGTTATCATGTAAATTGGAATTTAAATGCACAAATAATACAGTTGAATATGACACCTTAGTTCAAGGACTCTATAAATCTATTGGTCTTAAAGCTCAATATTTGAAAGTATTTGATGATTCAGAAATTGTCCTAAAACAAGTTAGAAATACAATTCACTGTCTTTCTAGTCATCTAAAACACTATCAGTCTTTAGTGCAGGAACTCATATCTCAATTTTTAGCATTCAATATTTCTCCTGTCCCTAGATCCTAGAATACAGCAGCAGACTTTCTAGCTAATGTTTCTTCTAAACTCCTACCTTTCGAAGATTACAGCCCAAACAAATTTTCAGTAGAGTTAATTTTTAGACCATCAATTCCCAACAATGTCACCAATTGGCAAGTGTTCAATCATGACAAAGACATTTTAAATTTCTTGACTTCTGACAAGTCCTATGATGATAAAATCATTGATGGAAGTGATCATGACCTTCAAATGAAGGAAAAGCAAGAAGAAAACTCAATACCAAAACCAGTGGTTAAGTTAGAAGATCTTTATGATATTAAAGACATGTTTAAACAGGTGACCAATTCAAAGCTTCAAAGTTCCACTTTAAGATTTGAATTGATAAACCTAGGTACTGAGGAAAACCCTCAAAACATCAATTTGGGATTAGGACTTTCTTTGGAAGAAAGAACAACATTCATTAGGTTATTACAAAAAAATAAATATGTCTTTGCTTGGAAATATGATGATTTGAAAACATACGATGCATTGATCATTCAACATACTATTCCAATGCTTTTTGAACAAAAACTAGTCCAACAGAAGTTAAGGAAAATTCATCCTAACCTAGAGAGTCAAATAAAAACTGAACTAAACAAACTCTTAAAGGCTAAAATCATTTTTCCTATCAGACATTCAAACTGGGTGTCCAATATGGTGCCTGTTAGAAAGAAAAATGGCGACATCAGGATTTGCATATATTTCAGAAATCTTAATAAAGCAAGCCAAAAGGATAACTTCCCTTTACCTACCATGGATTAGATACTCCATTCAGTAGCTAGTTTTGAATTGATGTCCTTTTTAGATGGTTTTTTAGGATATCACTAGATTTTGGTCCATCCCGATGACAGGCTTAAAACTACTTTCAGAACTAAATGGGGAACTTATGCTTACCAAAAAATGCTTTTTGGACTTATCAGTGCAGGAGCTACATTCCAAAGAGCAATGGATATAGCATTCAAAGGATTAATCAATAAAACAGTAATTGTCTATTTAGATGATATTACTGTATTTTCCAAGAAAAGGTCTAATCATTTACATGATTTAGAAAAACCTTTGAACGTTGTAGAAGGTATGGTATAAAGTCATTTTTTGCTCTTAATCAAGGAAAGATCTTAGGCTGCATTGTTTCAAAATATGGTATTTATATTGATCCAGATAGAATTAAAGAGATTTCTGATATTCCATTCCCTCATAATAAAAAATGCATGCAGTCATTTTTGGGTCAAATTAACTTTCTTAAACGATTCATTCCAGATTTTTCCCAAATTATTTTACCATTGCAAACAATGATCAAGAAAAATTCGGTGTTTAGATGGGGATATGCAGAAAAAGAGGCATTTGATTTTATCAAACAATCAATAATTAACGCCCCTGCTTTAAGCACTCCCAATTTTTCAAGTCATTTCATACTGTATACTCTCACATCCACCTCGTCTTATGCAACAGTGCTGACTCAGATTAATGATCAAAACTTGGAGGCACCAATTTCATTTTATATTTCAAATCTTCAAGGTGCTGAACTTAATTATTCTAAAGTTGAAAAGCAAGCCTTTGCTGTGTACAAAGTTGTCAAACACTACAGACCCTTCCTCTTAAAAACTCACACAAAAGTTATAGTTCCTTTTTCAGCAGTAAGACAATTACTAATTCAAAGGGAATTAGGAGAAAAAAGGGAAAATTGGGTCACAACATTACAAGAATATGACTTAGAAATCAAGCTAGCAAAGATTGTCAGAGGCCAAGGTTTTTGCAGGTATTAGCAGGAGCATCCAATATTCAAGAACTAGAAGATATAGAACATACTGAAGAAATCAATTAGATAAGTATCATAGATCCTAAATCACAATATGCAGATCTGATTTTCTATTTAAAAAATGGATACGCACCTTCTAATATTTCCTATAAAAATAAACGTGCCATTAGATTAAAAGCGAAAAACTTCATAATTGTAGATGATGTACTTTTAAGGCCAAATTATGATTCAAATCTATTAAGATGCCTAGAAAAACTTGAAGCGCAAAAAGTTTTGCAGGAGCTACATGATGGACCAGCAGGAGGACATTTTGGAGCTAATACAACAGCCCACAAAATCATTCATGCTGGATATTATTGACCCACCCTATTCAGAGACACTCACGAATATGTAAGGAAATGCCGAATTTGTTTCCCTTTGCAACCAGTCAACATTGAATAGCTTTTTGAGCAATGGGGATTGGATATCATTGGGGAAATCACTCCACAATCATCCAAACAAAATAAGTATATCCTTACTGCCACTAATTACTTTACTAAATGGGTTGAAGAAACTCCTCTAAAGACAACAAACTCTGAGGCAATTATAAAGTTCATAGATCAATTCATTATTACCAGGTTTGGTGTCCCAAACACTCTTGTTTTTTATAATGCATCTTATTTCTCTGGGAATTCTATGTTTGAGTTCGCTATCAAAAGAGGGTTTAAATTGAAATATTCTGCGAATTAATATCCCCAAGGTAATGGTTTAGCAGAATCCACCAATAAAAATCTTATCAAAATCATTAAGTGAACTATCGATCAGAATCATAAAAACTGGCATAAATCTTTAATATTTGCACAATGGGCTGACAGAATAACACAGAAGGCTTCCATAGGTACTTCTCCATTTAATCTTGTATATGGGAAGGAAGCTATCATACCAACCAATTTAGTACTTCCATCTCTAGCTTTAATGCAGTTTATTGAAGAAAGTCCCTCATCTTCTATTCAACTAAGGCATGATCAAATTTTAAAATTAGAAGAAGAAAGGGAAAAAGTTAGAATTATACATGCAAAACATCAGAAAATTATCAAGTCATCTTTTGATTCAACTTTATCCAATTCAAAACAATTACAAGTTGGTGATCTAGTTCTGAAATGGGACAAAGCCCATGAGGATAAAGGAAAACACACTAAGTTCCAGAGAATGTGGCTCGGACCATTTCAAATCAACGAGAATATAGGCCCTTCTACTTTCATATTGCAAGATCTATCAGGTAAGAGAGATTCTCTTCCTGTTAATGGCCTTATCTTGAAAAAATTCTTCAATTGAGGAGGTAATCCCTTCTCCCTTTGTAAATATTCATTTTTTAGCGAAATTTGTGTTCATAGTTTTTAGGATTATTGGAAAATAAAGTTGTAAGATATCTTCCATTGGCCTTTGCTATACTGAAAAAGTTTCTCAAAAGAAATAGTTTTGATATTTACTTTCAAAAATGGAAACCTTGAACAAAAGGAAAATTTCTAGGAAATTAGGTATATTTAGATTCTGAAACCCCATTTTATTTTTGTGAAATCTTCTCAAGATTTAGAAATATTGTAAATCATTTTAATGTTTTCAAAATGGCCAAAAAACGGTTATCAATATAAAAACAGAAACTGATTCAATCTTAGCATCTTCAACTCTTACCCTGTCATCCATCCTCTCTTAAGGAGAAAATTGTTCATCCCATTCATCAAAGTTTATGATTACTCAGAGTGTAATTCTAAAATATATTTGATATAAAAGATAAGGGGTCTTATTACAAGCCTGCTTACCATGATCATTGGGGAATAGTTCAACTGACATTATCAATACTGCATACCAAAACAGGGTAATGGCTTATAATTATAAGACAAGGGATCTCATCATGAGCTAACTTGTTCAGTTAAATTACAACCAATGAATGGCATTGTCAAATAGCTGGCCACCAAACCAAGACAATGGCTTTTTATCTTGCAAAATAAGAAAAAAGAAAAGTGATACAAATTATGAAGGCATATTTTTGGATTCATTCTTTTAATTATAATCTGAAATGGATGGGATAATGGACGATTAAGTCGTTAAAAGGTATCCCTGTCGAGACTATAGACGTTTGCTAGCAGCAGAGGCTCTACCTATGACAAAGGAGTCATTATAAAGCTAAGTTGGAAAAGTTTTTTTTTTTATCATTATCAACCAATTAAGGATAGTTTAAAACTTAGAATGTATTTAATTTTAACAAGAGAAGAAAATAACAGAAATAGCTATTATTATATTCAGAATTTATGTATACCTAGTTATATTAGAATTCTCCTCTTAGATAAAATTTCTATATAATGAAAGTTTAAGTATTTAAACATTTTTTAGAGATAACTGTTTCTCCCAATGAATCTCCAATTGTTGTGCTGTACAACAACCCCCCATTTCATAAAATTTTTCTTTCTAACTATAATATGAAATGGGTCCCTTTTAAACATAGGTGTGTGAATAAATTGGTATCAACTCGTCATCACAAAATCCTTCATCAAAAAGGTCCAACGGAAACGTTATATTATAAACCTTTAAAACAATAATGAAATCGGTATTATGAATAAATATAAAATCCTTTATTATTGTGATACAACGATCGCAAGATCACATATCGTAACAAAAAGGAAAACATAATGCAAAGACCCATTAACTTACCCCGATCCGAAAAGTAAATAACTATCGGTTATTAGGGAAGGCGAGCAACAAATGTAACAAAAGGCCCTCTCCTATTTCTCCAATGCGATACCGCTATTGGCAATCGGGGGATATAACGCAGCGCATGTTAAGACACCTTTAAAATCTCCCAATGCGATAAGGTGTATCGCCATCGGGGATCGACGATTTTGCAATAATATAAGTATTACGACCTGAGCTCATCCCCGATTGCGATCTGATAAATCAAGGCGTGAGTTTGAAAATAGATTTAAAAGGCTTGCATGCATTATTTTGGATTATTATTAAAAGCCTTCCCATTCCCGATAGTGATTTACTTGTGAGTATCTACCAAAAAACTCAAGCCACACTTGAATTAATCATTCAGCATATAAACGATATGATGGGTATTTAAAATGATTCACAAGTTAAGCAACCAATTAATGAAGCAGTTATGCTGAGATCTTCCTTGAGATTGTATCTGCGACAGTATTATTTTAATCTTTCATTACTCGCTAATTGATATAATTCTTTCATATTGGCTCACACCACCTATTCTCTGTATCACATTCATTTTATTCATTGCGCAGAGCTCCATCGAAACAACAAGTTCAGACCAAATGGGAAAGAAATCCAAGAGATCAATAGCAGCAGCGGCTCCCGCAGTAACAATGCAATCCACCACTGATCCAGGACCAAGCAAAAAGGGATTGATTTCAGACACTACGTGTCATGGCCTTGGAAACACAAGTTGGCAAAGCATATATACTTTAATTGAAGCAGAGGAGCCTGAGACAGTATCAGTACAAGCTGCCACAGATTCAACTAGAAAATCAGAGGCTTCCCTGAAATATTTGACTCATATCTACACCGAATAGTAGCTCATGAAAAAATTATTCCATACATTGATGTAGTGTGATGGGCAGTAGATGAGATCCCAATTTTAAACAGAACATTTTGCATAGTTGATGGAAGGGTCTTAGGCTCATTTCAACCTGATGATTCAAGGAAAATGTATCACTTGATTGAACCTCAAAAGCAATACAATAAAGCCTTTCTTGAGAAGTTCGCAAGTGAGAATGAGACTGAATTGGCTCCAATTCGGGAGTGGAGACAGAACCCCGCAAGGCACAAACATGAATCTTCAGGTAAGTACTCTATAGATTCATTATGTTCTCCTTACTGTTATTCCCAGGCAATAATGTGTAGAATTTGGGGATTACATGATTCTTCAAAATTCACTATCGAAATGGTTCCTTTAATGGAAGCGGCAATTAATAGTGAAGTAATGGATTGGGGAAATATATTGTTAGATAAATTAGCCACTACAATTCTTGAGTTTAGAGCAAAAACTCGCGTGACCGATAGGTCTATTCCTCCGTTTTATTTTAGTGCTTATATTTTAGATACTCTTTGTTACAATTCTGAATTTCCTATACTGGGGTGGAGATGGACTTCACAAGACCCCATGCCAATTCACATTTATCACCAAAAGTTGTGGAAAGTGCACTATAAGGACCACTTGTACCAATTCTGTAATGGTTTTATGTTGCCTATTTACTATGCCATTTTTGATAAGCCTACCCCAAATATTTCTTCGGAAGTAGAGATTGACCTAATCGCTGTGGGAAGTTGGTTTGGAGAAGATAAGTTCACATACATAAGGGTTTTTAGTAGCCTTGTAAGACCTCATGTCCTTCCTCTGTACATACCTGATAAGCTGTTAGCTCGAGAATTGGCCTATCAAATTACAACCGCAGGAACATCCAAGACTCTTAGGATTTCAAAAAAGCAGGCTTGGCCTACTTTTCCTTTGAGATGCAGTGTTTATACTTTGCATGACTACAAGCATGTGGAGAAGGAGGCAGAGAAAATAAATATGCTTAATCTTGCAACCATTCCTAATAGGTAATTCGATCCAAGGAAAGTTTCCTATACCGTGCTTGAACAAGCCAAACTTACGAGGTTTGATCATGAGAAAGATGATTTTGATGACTTGTTTTCTTCAGGTTAGTCATTATTCTAGGTACAAACGCTGGCCAAAATGAGATATAACGAGGAAACGCTAGTAGAATTCAATAATCTCATAGAACAGAGGTTGAAAACTCTACCTCTAGACTTATTAGCTACTACCCCGACAACACAATCAAGCGAGCCTAAACAACAAATCATTGACAAACCTCCTGTTGTAGGAAAAATTCTTGAGAGAGGAAAATAACAAGAATAGGAGAAAGAGCAAGAGAAAGGATAGGAGAAAGAGCAGAAAAAAGAACAGGATAAGGGAAGCAAAAATATCAATGTGGATACCTAGATTGATCCTAAACTACTCTAAGAATGGCAGCAATTTGACTCCAATATAAGCAATCTGGAAGGTCCAAAAGGTGCCAATACACCCAAAGTAACAGATGGACAATATACAGCGTCAACAATGGTTCTGAATGAAGGAAACAATGACCTACCCCCTAGCATGGATTTACAAATGATTCCAAAAGATCCCTCCGATCAAATTATTTTGCAGGTGGAGGACATACCTCCATTAGATGTCTTTTATAGTCCCAAACACAGGGTTGTAGTGGAAAGACAGAGGAAAAGGAGAAGACTTGATCAATCTTCCCTATTTCCAGCACAAACAAAGATAGCTAATGTAGTGTGGAAAGAAGAGTTTAACCATTCCGATGACCTAACAAATCTTTCTTAGTATGCTGGAGCTTATTCAGCAGCCACTATGGACAAGGCATCGGAAAAAACAATTGTTTTGTTGCAATCACCAGTGTCCAAAGCACAGCAGAAAGTTGAACAGTTGGAACAACGACTATCAACACAGAAACAATTAAATAATCAATTGAATAAGCAATTGCTTGAAGAGAAAGAAAGAATAGACTCAAGCGCAATACAAAAGAAAAAAGAATTATCGAAAGCATTGGCTAGGTTAAAGACAATGAATGAACTAATGATGAAAACGAAAGATGAGAAAATCGCTCTACTGTCACTTCAAGTAGAGAAGTTCAAGAGTCTTCTGCAACCTGCCGATTTTAGGTTCGAAGCGCTACAGATTAACAAAGCATTGGTTACACAGTTAAGACTGTTATGTCATAACATTTCTCTAGTTGAGCCCCTTTGTGATATAACAACATCAATAGTTGACAAATCAGTCAATGCTAGGTAGGATTTGGAACAGGCCGATGAGACTCTGACAAAATTTCTTGCTTGGAAAGACACTAATCAGGGGCAGGCAGCAAATCTACCCAAAATCCTAGAATCACACAAGGAGATCCTTTTCTTAGAATGGCAGTCACAACTGATGAAAGAAGAGAGAAAGGTTTCCAGATGTAGATTATCTACAAGTCATTTAATTGAGCTAATCAATAACACTCTTTATCTGTCCAACATGATTTCACAATGCACCCCAGGTAAATTGTTGTTAGCCAAGACATTAGAGCAAGCATGCAATCAAGAGTTGGAGAAGAATGGATGATTAATTGCTAGTATCCAAAGTTTAACTTGGGATACCTATTGGTTTTTCTAAGTAAAACCATACATTCAAAGGGCCGCCCTCAAATGTTGAACCGATGCGATCGGTTGTATCATTCCCGAAATCCATGATGCCACATACTTAGCTCAACTCCATTCTCATATCTATCGTCCTCCAGAATTGGAACCAATGCTTGCAATCTGCCAACTCAAATCAAAAGGAGAACAACCGAAACAATGAATCATGTTGCCGACTACCAACAAACCTGTTGTGGAGAAGATACTCAAGATTTAGTTGTACCAATTAATAGCATTTTATTTTTGTAGTTAGTTAGTTTAATTAGTATTTATAGACCCTTTCATGCATTTAGAAAGGGTCCTTAATTTTTGTATAAAACTCAAATATGGAAGTTGCACTATTGTGCTTCTGGTATATTTTTTATAAAGACTAGGCCAGTATTCCAAATTCTAACGAAGAAAGCTTTGATGGGATGTGCACTATTGCCTTGATGTGAAAGTATTTCTAAGTTGGAAAAAGGAATTTGAATGCGATTGATATCGGGAGTGATTCACAGCACATATGGTACTATTATCTATGATCTTGTTTCATTCTTTCATGTGAATCGTCATTTGATTACTCTTGCTGTCATTGAATATATGTATGTGTTTTCAACAACAGTCCTTATATTTTTCACTATTGAATGTTTAGGGAATGCTATTCTTTTAGTCATATATGTATCAGTGATATATAAAGGATAAGTGTAATAACGTTTTAATGATTACTTTGTTCAACTACTTGAACAAAGTAATTATCATATGAATGAATGTCTTTGTTTACCAATAGACTCATCTATATGCCTATTTGTGGATAAAGATTATCAAACGTTACACTAAAAAAAACAGAAATTTCCCGGGATAGGATAGTTATTCATATTTTTACTTTTTAGATTAAATCATTCATCCATTACCATTTTATTAGAAAACCACTCATTTATTCATCCCTTTTTTATTCATCACTGGAAACTGGTCCCATTATTTCCAGTCGGAGCCACCACACCAAATGGAAAAAGAGTTGCATTAAGGTCCAGACCGGGTGGTTTTCCCCAATGTTGTTGCAGCGATTTTCGAGGCATCAACAGGTACGTATGCATCAAAGTTTAGTCATGTTATCATATGTATATTATTGAGTCATGTGAATAGTTATATGATATGATCAAGTATGAAAGAATCTCTTTCACCAATGACATGCTCGAAGGCATGTACTACAATGCAATGAAGGTCAACAAGAGGAAATACTCACATAAGGAGTATAAGATTGTTGACTAAGATGCAAGTGAAGAAGAAATGATGATTAGTCCTAGAAGCAAGCAATGAAGAATTGTTCCCACAAGGAGCATAAGGTGGTTGACCAATCTATCCATGAAGAAGAAAATGAAGAAGGAGATCAAGCATGTGAAGAAAACCAAAATCACAAAGAATCTCTCTATCTGACAAGGATACTTTGAAGACATCTCCCAAAAGAAGGCATGACAACTCTAACAAAAAAAGAAAAAGATCAAAGGACCCTTGACCCCTATGAAGGCCTTAGAGATATGAAAGGTGCAGCTAACTGATTCTACTCTACGAAGATGTCATGATGAATAAGCCATCCGACAAAAGCACCATATAATGTTGGAGCAATATCATGATGATGTCATGAAGGGCTACTAGATCAAAGCATGGGAACAAGCAAGTACAAAGAAGCATCCATGTGAAGAGTAGTCTGAAGCATAGACAAGATGACAAGGAATAACTAGATGACAAGAGAACTTGGTATATGACAAGAAAGCCACTTTCCACGAAGGAAGAAAAGACATGACAAACCATGAAGGAAAGTGATTGATGGATGGTGCCTTACTAAGAAGAAGTACAAACAAAGAATTCATGACATCAAAGGAAGGAAGGAGATCAAGCAGTTGAAGTACCCGTGAAGAAGAAGTTGCTAATGAATGGACAAGTCCTTAGCTAAGAGGGAGTTATAACAAGTTCCCAATTACAAAGGAACTTGGACAAGTACCTTGTCAGAGGATACTTGGGCATATCTTCCTCAATTGACATGAAGAGATAGACACAACATTCTTGTCTTCACTTGGGAAGAAAGAATGGGAGGATTGGTTAATCATCTAGCATCTAATACTCTTTGAGGATGTGTAGGGAATCCAATACAAGAGTAGGAAGAGGACCGATATTCTTTATGGGCTAGGAACCCAAGACAAGAATAGTCCTAGAGGGTCATACTCAGTGAACACCCATGTGAGTATGTACCTTGAGAGACAATGAATAAGGTGTCTACAGGTCATTAGTCTTGCCAACATCGTGCTCTAATCTATTGAGAGATGGAGTTGTCAGTCAAGGTCATGTTGTGGAAACAATGTTGGTTACTATGATGCTATAACAAATGGATTCCCAATCTGGTTTCTCTTATATGAATTATTCAAGATTGAAACATAGCCAAACACCTTGTAATGGTGTATGAATACCTCCCTAGTTTAGAGGGAGTGTTGAAGGAAATATAACTAGGTTTGGTCTTCATAAATATACTTCTGATATTTGTATTTATTCAAGAAAATAAATATTAATTTTATAATATATGTCAATGAGTCTCTTGCTCATTGAAATAGGTCTAGCACATGTTAAAGTGTTATAGGTGACTCAAAGATTCAAAAAAAAACATTGAAGACCTTAAGGGAATGTTACTCTAGGTATAATTATGTATTAGATTCAAAGAAGACACCTCCAAGCAAATTCAAGTCTCCTCCAAGCATGTGGCACCATCAAAAGAAGAAATCTGAATTAAATAAGACAAGTCAGCCTGCAATCTACAAGTCGGCCTTCAAGTTGGCCTAATGGAGGGACAATCCTCTATATATAGAGGTTTTCCACTCCTCTAAAGATAATGCATTCCTCTCTAAAATCAATGAAGGAGGAGGCAAGAAAAGGGTGAACAAAGGACGAAGAAGGATCTCCAAGTGCAATGAGGAAGGTGAAGTCTAGACCGAATTCAAGAGGATTGTTTTCTAGGGTAGAAAACAGTCACACGTGCGAGAAACAGAAGCACCCCTACAGGCATAACCACAACAATATAACAGTTATATCTATCTTTGTTTGGGCTAGAACATAGGCCTAATAGGGCCTCCCACTCAAGATAAGAATCAAGGAAGAAGAGTGAAGGTAATAGGGCTGCTCTAAAGCATATTAAAGTCACACATGCGAAGAGAAGGAGGTTGCCTCTGTTGGTATAACAACCCTCCTATTGCAATCATACAAGTTCGTTGGTTGGTGAAGAGAAAAAAGAGATCATCATAAGGAAAGAGTCTCATCCAAGATATCTCTTATAGAAAAAGTGCAATAAGACCTAAAAACAGTTGGAAGGAGAATGAAGTTCTAGAAAAACAAAGTGCCGGAAAAACAAAGTGTCGAAAGAAGGAAGTGTCAGGGAAAAAAGTGCAGAAAGGAGGAAGGACTTGACTTGTGCTTGGAGGACATTCTATTCAAGGGTCTAGGGTTTGACATTGATCAATAACAAAAACTTATTAAAGGATTTTCCTCTCAAGAGAAGAGAGGTTTTGGCCTTGGAAAAGATCCAACATCATGTGTTCGTGTTCTTATGTTTTTGTTAGCAGTTTAATGAAGTAGACACACATGCATTAATAAGAAGAAGAAGATTAAGCTAACCAGAAAAGTAAAAAGACTCCACAAATTTTTATCAAGTCAAGAATAATCACACTACATAGAATTGCCCTTGTTTCTTCAACAGACTGAACTTAGTTACATATTTCAACACTCCCTCTTAACTAGGGAGGTATTCATAATCCATACAAAGTACTTGGACATTCTCAATATGAATAATTCTCATAACAAGATTCGGATTGGTAACCCATCTGTATAGCATCATATCTACCAACATTTTTACATAGCAATCCCTTGACTAACAACTCTATCTCTCTACAAGATCATAGCACAATGTTGGCAAGACCAATGATTTATAAACACCGTCATCATTGTCTCTCAAGGAACATACTCCACCTAGGTGTTCATAGGGTATGGTCTTCCAAGACTATTTTTATCTTGCATTCCCAGTCCTAAAATAATATTGGTCCTCTACGACTACTCTTATCTTGGATTCCCTACCACATCCTCAAGGAGTATCGAATATCAGATGCTTACCCAATCCTCTATTCTTTCTTCCCAAGTGAGAACAATAATGATGTGCCTATCTTTCCATCTCAACTAGGGAGGATATACCCATTCCTATGAAGTAATATACCCATTCCTATAAAATGAATGCACCAAAGCTCCCTCTCAACAAGGGACTTTTCCAAGATCTCTCTTAGCTAGGGACTTGCTTTCCAAGTTTTAACCAAAAATTTGCTTCCAAGCTCCTTCTTAACTAGGGAACTATTTCCAGCAATAGTTATCTATTCTTTGGTGGAGATCATGGGACCTTTAGCTGCTAATAGATCTCCTATATTCAATGTCATGAATTTCATCTTCTTCATCTTGTAGGGTATTGACCATCCATCACTTTCCTTCATGAACCATGTCAATCATGTCATCCTTGCCTTCATCGGAAAGTGGTATGCTAGTCCATATCTAGCTTTCCTTCATACAACTACCTTTTCCGCATCATGTATCATTAAGGATCTTCCATCCCTCCACATGAACACTTAGTTTTCGATGACATCGACAACTCTCTTTTGGTTGCCCTATATTTAGCACATCCAGATATTGTTCAAAAATCAAAAGTGGACATTCAATAACAATTACCTTTTGTGATGGCTCTTCATCGTGACATTTGCTTGTAGAAACATCAACATCTTGCATTCATATTGACACATATCCAAGATATCTAATGTCAAGGGCCTTCTTTCTTTCCATATTTTCTCAAGTTCTTCATATATTTCCCATGGAGATATCATGGTCAAACCTTCTAGTCATCGGATGTTGTTTTTCTTTTCTATATGATCTTAGCTGCATCTTTCATGATCTCTCCTTTCTTTCTTCACATATTGCTTCCCAGGAACTTCTAGCTATAGTTCCTCTATCTTTTTTAACCACCTCATATTCCATATGAGGACATATTATGTTGATTTCATCTAGTCAATATGTGAACCATGCCTTTATTCATTTCTAGAAGAGAACCCTTTCCTTTGATAATACTCATGAGATAGAGTATCCTGTTAGATGATCCAAAAATACAATTTTATCAGAGGTTATAAAATTAGAATAAAATAATTATTAATTTAAGATATTAAATTAATAATTATTATTCTAGAATGTTTAATTATTTAACGGAGAATTTTAGAATTAGCATATTGTTATAACGAGATATGACTCTCCAAATGTGTCGTATCTTAGACTCTATTTTAAGAGATTTGTTAGCTAGTTGGTTTGAATAGCATTTATTGTAAATGGACACTTGTTATTTAATAAGTGATCAATAATTAGAGGTAGTTAGGACATGGAGCTTATAAATAGCTCATTGCAAGAGTGTTTGGTTGTTCCGATGTAAACTCTTGCAAAATCAAATTATGTAATAATTTTTTTCTGATTAATAAAATTACATGTTTGAGGCACTTTTGCCATTATTATGGTATGGTATCATAGCTCCACTAATGCTGCAGTGGATGTGAGAAGGAGATTCCAGTTCTACAAGTTTTTGAAAAACTCCATTGAATTGATCAGAGAATATGATTGTAAACGAGTATTTATTCTCATTGGTTTTTTAAGTTTGTTATTTGAACACAATCTGCCACGCGAATAATTGTGAATTGTGGGTTTTTTTTTGTTTTGCCGTCATAAATCTTAATACTTTTATTGCTAGATCGAGCAAAGTTGAAACCTCCGTTGGCATCACTAGATAGATTGTGTGGATCGCCTATGCAATGATCTCAAGCAATCTCAAAATCAGAGTTTTCATCAAACAATTGGAACTGGTTCCGGAACCATAGTACATTGGCATCACCGGATCCAAGTATTCTTGGGTCATAAAATTCCGCTGGCAACGCTTAAATACCTGTTCGTCGACTGCAACGAGGAGAACTTGATTCAGTAACTGTTGTGTCCCTTTGCGAATTCTAAAACCCTGCATCTTTTTCTAGAACACTTCCCAATTCAGCGATGGTTGTTGGCAAACTTATCTCGGCACTATGATCGGGCAAAAAAAATTTTGTTGTTGGCATCAAACATAAGGAGCAAACATTTTAATACGCAGTTTTTTGAATTCTACGGTCAAAATCGTGCAATTTCTCAAACATAAAAAGGAGAAAATGTTTTCATGCACAGTCAAGCTCACAAATTGACAGGTAGAGCGGTTTTTTAAATTCTATGGTCAAAATTGTCAGATTGACAAAGGAGTTTTGGCAGAATGTCCCTGGAACCAGCGACGAACAGAATCTTTTGAAACTGGAAGTGAAATTTTTATACGTTTTATCTGCTTTGGCAAGGTAAACTTCAGCTTTATTTGCAAAATTTTCCAGAACGTTTCAAATTATTCAGCGCATAAAAGCAAAAGCAACAAATTCCTGCCGTTTGTACATAAAATCACTGGAGATGTGGTCCATTACATTTTAGTAAAAAGTGATCCATTAAACAATGCTGACGAAGTATAAATGGCAAGCCGTAATTTAAATGTAGCCTGAAAGGAAGCCTTCATGACATCAATTTCCTTTGCGGTGGCAAAGAAATCAACGTTTGAACTTTTGGTCAAATACTCCACCTTGAGATCATCATTTATTTATTTTTTAGTTGGTGCATTAAATTTTCAACGCATTAGTTTACAAATTACAAAAAACAAAAGAGTGAAAATTCTCATGGTTTGTAATGAAGCATGGTAGTTTTTAATTTAGGATGAGAGTGAAGAAGCGGAGAGATAAGGAATATTTTTAATTTTGTAATTGTTTTGGAGAGATAAGTAATGTTGTATTTTGAAGAGATATGGTGAGTTTTTGAATTTTGGGAATTTATTGTTTATGGAGCAATAAGGTGATTTGCAATTTTTTTGGAGTAATAAGGAGTTTTATTTGTAAATTGGAGAAATAAGGTGTGTTGGGTAATTTGTTTTCAAGAACTTCTTTTTTATTTTTCAATTGGAATCATCACATTGTAACTCAAATAAATTCTGCTTTAGAGCGGGTAACTTCTTTTTACCAAGTTTTGCAAGAGCATCATTGTAAAAGTCAAATTTTGAAAGTTGCCTTGTAAAAATTTGAGAAATTCACTAGAGCCAAGTGCAAAGCTCAGTCAATTTTCTCTTGTTTTGACGACTATTCAAAGGTCAAGACCAAGCCCCAATAGTTCGTTTTTTTTTGCGTCGTGTGTTGCTGTTGTGTTGCGCATCTTGAGTTTTTTGGAGCTTGATTCGTGGTGTGAAGTCTTAACACTACAATGTCTAAGTTGATTAATTTGTTTTCTGATTCCGAAAAACTTGAAGGCACAAAATCTTATAAAACATGGCATCATCTCATCGAAAGCACTCTCATTTACAATGAATTAAGGCAGGGTATATGTGATGGAGATGTTAAGCCAAATAAACCCACAGATGCAGCTGCACTAGCAAAATGGGAAGTCAAGAATGCTAAAGCCTTAGCTCTTATTAAATCTTCTCTGAATGATGAAATGTATGTCCATATAGAAAATGCTACAGATGCATGGTCTACTTTGAAAAATTTTAAATACCTCTTTGATACTCAGCCTGAATCAAAAAAAGTTGATCTACAATTAAAATTGTTGCAACAAAAATTCACTGAAGGTGGTGATGTTCTTAAATATATCTCAAGACTTAAGAATATTAGGCAGGAAATTATTAATGATGGTTTTCCTGCAATTGATGATAGCTTTACGGTCACAATTGTAATTGTTGGACTTCCTTATTCCTACACGCTTTTTTTGGAGACTCTACAAGTAACTGAGAAATTAGAGAAACTAAAGTTTGATGAACTCTGTGAAATGTTGACTCAACATGATAAAACTTTTGGGAAGAAGAAGAAAGTTGGTGAAGATGTTTTTCTCATAGAGGCCAGCACTAGTAAATCATCAACAAACAGTTCTCGAGGCAGAGGCAGAGGGAATCAGAATCAAGCAGCACATAATGTACAAAGTCGAGGTCGAAGCCAAAGCAGAGGAAACAATTTTAACAGAGGCAACAGTTTAGGAAGGAATAATTTTCAAGGTAGAGGAAACAACCAAGGAAGAGGCAATTTTCAAGGACAAGAAAATAATAATCAAGGTAGAGGACAATCTCAACATAGAAGTCAAAGCAGAGGCAGACGACAATCTTCAGGGAGAGGAAGAGACTTAAGTCAAATTGTGTGTCGAAGATGTAACAAAGTTGGCCATTATGCTGAAGATTGTCGAACTTCACTTAATAAAATTCCCAAGTTTCAACAGCATTCAGCGCAATTTGCAAATAATCAAGATGAAGATAACTCAAAATATGTTTTTACTTCCTCACCTATATCACAACTTTCATCCCATCTTAGAAGTGATTATGAAGATGCCTGGATCTTGGATTCCGGCGCAACTCAACACATGACTTGTCGACGTGATTTTTTCTAGAATTTTCAAGATTGTCAACTTAATTCCATTTTTCTTGCTGATGATACAAAACATACTCCTTATGGAAAAGGAGCAGTAAAAGTTTTTCTCCCTGACATTGGAGAAAAAATGATTTCCAATGTATGGTATGTACCAAGTTTTAAGAAAAAATTGCTCTCTTTAGTCATGATTCGACAAGCAGGACATCAGGTGCTTATGGAAAATGGTTTAGTCAAGATTAATTCAGTCAAACAGAACTTGAAAACTATCATGACAGGATATGAAGATGGAAAACTGTTACGGATGAAAGGGACAGTTATTCCAAGGCATTCTAATTTTGCAGGGGCAGTGAGTACAGGTATTTCACCTGTAAGACTATGGCACGTAAGATATGGACATTTAAATTTTGAGTCTTTCTCAATTGCAAAAATAAGGAATGGTTAAAGGACTTCCCACTTTCAAAAGGGACAATGCAAAATGTGAAGCTTGCATTTATGGCAAACAAATTTGAGAAATTTTTCCAACAAGTTCATGGCGTGCAAATAGGCGGCTACAACTAGTTCACAGTGGTGTTTGTGGGCCATTACAAACTTCATTTGGTGGTTGCAAATATTTCTTACTATTCATTGATGATTTCAGTAGAATGACTTGGGTTTACTTCTTGAAGAACAAGTCATAAGCATTTGATAAGTTTAAAATTTTTCGCCAACTTGTTGAAAATGAAGTCAAAGAAAAGATAGGTACTCTCAGGATAGATAATGGGGGAGAATTCACTTCAAATGAATTCAAAACTTATTGCAGTGAAAATGGCATAAGACGACATCTACTAATGTTTACACTCCACACCAAAATGGAGTAGTCGAAAGAATGAATCGCACTTTGTTAGAAATGGCGAGATCCATGTTAACTTTCAAGAGGTTAAGTCCAACATATTGGGCAGAAGCAATTCATACAGTTGTCTACTTAAGAAACATATCTCCAACTGCTTCTTTAGATGGAATCACACCTTATGAAGCTTGGTTTGGTTTCAAAACTCGAGTTAAACATCTTAGAGTTTTTGGATCAGTATGTTATGCCTTAGTTCCGAGAATAAAACGAACTAAGATTGACTCAAGAAGTTTAAAATGCACAATGATTGGCTATTCTGATGAGAAGAAAGGGTATCGTCTTTTGACCAATGGAAAATTCATTGTGAGCAGGGATGTCATTTTTGATGAAAAGAGTGCTGAAGAAATTGAAAATCTTCTTCACAAGTTAGAAACTAAGGGAAGTAAAAGAAATGGAAAAATGCAAGTCAACCAACTTCACCAAATTGGTATGAACTTGATTTTCCCTCCTCTGAAGATGAGTCATCCAGTCCATCTACATCAACAACATCATCTGGGTCTTCTAGCAGTTCATCCGCATCTCCAAGCAGCAGCAGTTCTTCTGACAGTGATTCTCCACACTCTTCACCTGAACGACGAACATCAGTTTATATTAATCCTCTTTACAATGATGGAGATTTTACAGAAGCGCAAATAAGTGAGCACCAGTTGCCGAAATGGGCAGTTCAACTTTTGAAAGATGTAAAGCCTGATGAGCAGAATAAAACAGGGACCAGAAGGGTACATAGAAGTGAAGGCAATTTTGCCTTGATAGCACATGATTTTACTGAACCTTCCACATACAACGAAGCAGTAAAACATAAAGAATGGCAACAGGCTATGGTTGAAGAATATCAGGCAGTAATTGATAACAACACTTGGAAACTGTTCATTGTCCAGCAAATGTTAAACCCATAGGATGCAAATGGGTTTACAGAATTAAGTATAATCAAAAGGGAGAACTTGAAAAGTATAAAGCATGACTTGTCGCAAAAGGCTTTGCGCAGTAGGAAGGCATTGATTATGAGTAAAATTTTTCTCCTACAGCTAAATGGAACACCATCCGATTAACACTTGCATTGGCCGCTCAGAAAGGATGGAAAGTTCATCAAATGGATGTGAAAAGTGTTTTTCTCAACGGGGATTTACAAGAGGAAGTGTATATGACCCAACCGCCCAGTTTTGAAGTTGAAGGACAAGAACATAAAGTCTGCAAATTGATCAAGGCTTTATATGGATTAAAACAAGCTCCTCGAGCTTGGTATGGAAAGATGGATGAATACCTTAAGAAAGTTGGTTTTCAACGAAGTGAATCTGATGATACTTTGTATGTGCAACAACAGGGAAAATATATGGTCATTCTTGTTATGTATGTAGATGATTTTATCATTACTGGCAACCATGATGATCATATTGCACAGGTGAAAAAGGAGTTACATGCAGGTTTTAAGATGACAGACTTGGGATTACTTCACTACTATCTTGGAGTTGAAGTCTTCCAACGTCCACATCATATTTTCATTTCTCAGAGTAAGTATGCAACAGAGGTTCTTCAGTGATTTGGCATGCAGGATTGCAAGCCCGTTCTCACCCCCATGGAGCAAAACTTGAAACTTTCAAAATTTGAACGGGGGGGGAGGTGGATAGTACAACTTACAGACAGTTGATTGGCAGCGTGATTTATTTGACAAATACCCGTCCTAATCTATCTTATGCAGTCAGTGTTCTTTCACGTTTTATGCAGGAACCACAAGACACCCACTGGAATGCAGTCAAAAGAGTTCTTCGATATATCCAAGGAACAAAAGATTTTGGTCTTCTTTACATAAAGACTAAAAATTTTCTACTTGGTGGGTATTCCGATGCCGACTTTGCTAGGATTATTGATGATCGAGCATCAACATCAGGTTATTTAATGAATATGGGGTCAGCAGCAGTATCTTGGAGTTGTAAGAAACAAGCTATAGTGGCCACTTCTTCCGCAGAAGCAGAGTACATTTCAGCATGGGAAGCAGCATGTGAAATTGTTTGGTTGTGCCGAATTTTGCAGGATTTGGGCATTTCTCATGCAGAAGCTACATCATTATTCATTGACAGCCAATCAGCCATCAAACTTGCCAAGAACCCAGTTTTTCATTCAAAGACAGAGCATGTGGATACCAAGTGCCATCATATCAGATCTCTCATTGCCAAAGATGTCCTCAAGCCATTTTATTGTCCTTCCAAAGATCAAATCTCTGACATTTTCACAAAACTGCCTGGCAAAATAAAATTTACTAAGTTCAGGGATGAACTTGGTATCTTTTGTAATGTATCTTTGGATCATAGGGGGGAATGTTAGATGATCCAAAAATACAATTTTATCATAGGTTATAAAATTGGAATAAAATAATTATTAATTTAAGATATTAAATTAATAATTATTATTCTAGAATGTTTAATTATTTAATGGAGACATTTAGGAATTAGCTATATTGTTGTAACAAGATATGACTCTCCAAATGTGTCGTATCTTAGACTCTATTTTAGGAGATTAGTTAGCTAGTTGGTTTGAATAGCATTTAATGTAAATGGACACTTGTTATTTAATAAGTGATCCATAATTAGAGGTAGTTAGGACATGGAGCTTATAAATAGTTCATTGCAAGAGTGTTTGGTTGTTCGGGTGTAAACTCTTGCAAAATCAAATTATGTAATTATTTTTTCTGATTAATAAAATTACGTGTCTGAGGACTCTTCTACCATTATATCCATCCATGATATCTGCAACTATATGATGACATGACCTAATTTGTTAAACATATTTATACATATATATTTTCTGCTTTTGATTATCTAGACAAACTTCAACGGCTTCTTTCCCTTGATCGAAATTACTTCAATCATCCTGACATGTTGCATTCATTTATCATCATATCATCATTCTTCCAAATAATGAATCCCATCCAAGGTAGAATTCTCAGCGAGCCACTTGCTTCTTCCAAGAGATGAACCATCTAATGAAGATTCTAGTGGAGGATCTTGATTATCCGCATCCTGCAAATGCTCCTTTCCAATGATGTATGATGAGTCCTATAATATATGGCTTTCTTCTATTCATAAGCACTACTTATGATTCCAATGAGGTTACCAAGAGTTATTTCCTTCTAATGATGATTTTCATAGACCTCTATTTCAGCTATCTTTCAAGCTTTTGTTGATGATGTCATGAGATCTTGCTTCATTTGTATGTCATCTCCTAAAATAATGTTTCTAATGCTTCCTACCATGATAGTTATATAAAAACTGAAAAAAGCTTGGTGAAAAAGATTGGCTCAATCATAGTATAGATCTTTCACTTCTTCCTTCTTTGACTTCTTATTCTCAGCATCTTCCACTTGTGTTTTTGTCTTTCTTGAGCTTGGGACAATATCTCTTGTAGTTCCCATATTCTTGACATTGAACCTTTACCACATTCTTTTTCCTTTTCTAAGGACCAAATTTTCTAAACTTTCCTTTTCTCTTCCACATGGCAGCAAATGCTTGTGTTTGTTTGTTTGATCCTACATCATTTTTCGCCTTTAACATGGTTTCTTAATTTTTCATAGTGACCACAATTTATTGAACAAGATAGCCCCTTTCTTTCCATAGATCCTTGATGTAAAGTTACCCCATTCCTCAGGTGGTGCATTGAGTACTATAGTTGTCATTTCTTTATCAAACATTATTTCTCCCAACTCTTGTAGTATGTCTCTAATTTATGACACCCTCATAAAGTATGAGGCTATTCCTTCTTCTTTTGATATCTTCATCATGTAGATTTGTTGTCTTAACAAGATCACTTCTCATGCAGTGCTTACGGAGAATAATTCTACAAGTTTGTCATATATTTCTTTTGTGTTTCTAATTTTGATACATAGGGAATGAGGGGATCTTTGATGGATTCTATGAGAATCCTTTGAGCCCTTACTTCCCCTTTCAAGTACTTTACAAGAGCTTTAACTTCTTCCTTTGGAGGATTAGTAATTGATCCCTTGATGTGATCCATGACTTCATTTTCTATGAGGATCAATTGTGTCCTCTACTTCCATGCAAGAAATTTTGATGCCCCGACCAACTTGTTTCTTTCCTTGTAAAAAGACATTTTGATATATTCAAGTGTGGACATAAATACACTTACTTGAGAAGATACTCCTTGATGACAATATCTTCAATATGTTGCTTTCTTGGTTTTGATGATGATATTGATCATGGAAGATGACTTATTGATGGAGATGTCTTCCTTCAAAAGGTGATCCTTCAAAGAGGGGGAGATCACCTTAGTTTCTTGATGTTGATGGTCGCACCTTATTTTGCTTCCCTTGGATGTGTAAACCTCAAGATGCTTCAAATTCCTTCTTTTAGTGAAGATAGGGTTTTTAAGGTCTTCCCTTTATTGAGTGAGGTTCCCAATAAAGATTTTAGTGTAGAATCTTTCTTTGAACAAACTAGGGTTTGTAGGTCTTCTTCTACCTACTTTCTTCAAGATGATGATGTAATCCTTGTCCTTGTACTGCGTTTTGAGATGAGATGTCCATTTTGATGGTTGATGCTCTTGATGATCTTCTTAGTGCTTTGGTACTTGAGTGTCCTTTAAGTTTCCCTTCACTGATTTGTTACCTTAGCTCCGATACCATCTTGAGAAATATAGGGGTACCAAAATAGGTGATTTCTCTTCATGATAATTGCTTTTAATGTTTTTTACTTTACTTAGTTAGCGTATTCTCTGACCTATTATTATTAGTGTTTTCTATCATCAAAAATCTACCAAAGCATAAAGAAAAATGAGACAATATGACATAGTATGTAAGCTATCAACCAAGGCCAAAACCTCTCCAATTTGAGAGGAAAACCCACAATAATTCTTCTTCTTATAGAATCTTCAATCGAAAAATTCTGAGACCTAGACCCTTGACGAAAAACTCCTCCAAGGCCAAGTCAATCCTTGCCTCAAGTCAAAATCAATTTCTTCATGATGCTACTACAGTTTCTTCTTCTTCTTTAACCCTCGGCCTTGCCACCCTAGTATGAAATTTTCGACCTCTCTTCATGTAATTCTCGGCCTCCTATAGTTGACTGTAACTTCCACACGTGTGATAGAATTAGGGAAACTTTATCCCTTTTCTTCCTTTGCTTGGTTTGTGCTAGTCTCTTTGTGACTTCGACCTACAAGATACCCTTTTTCCTTGACTTGTTTCATCCTCCTTGAGTTGATTGTACCTTTGATTTGCTGTAGTAGGATAAACCCTAATCTCCTCATACATGTGAACAGAAATAGCTCAAAACAATTCAAAAATCACTTTGCTCTTCCTTCTTTCTTGACCTCCTCTTTTTCGCTTGATGTGAGACTCTTTCTTCTTCAATGATCGAACTTCTATGATCTTTCTTGAATACTCTTTAAAGTGATCAACTAGCCTTGTATATATAGGCTTCTTGTCACATCAAATAGGTCGACTTGTCACTGTCCCTTAGGTCAACTTGTCTTTTGAGAAGGCCGACTTGTTGCATGCATTTTGACTTGGTCTTAGGGGGTTCCTTGCCTGTATTTTGACTTAAATAATTTTCTTTTAGAATATCTAACATGCCCAAATGGGTCATTGATACATGAAAATGACTCATAAGCCCTAGAATCTCTCAATGGCAGCTTGACCTATAAAATAAGTTACTCTTGAGCATGAAACTCATGCCTCAAGGAAACAATAACAAATTTATTTTTTATCATTATGTCAAATACATAAAAATCATGATTACATAGGTCATTATGAAGATCGAACCTTGTTACATATTTCATTACATTTGTTGGAATTTGAAGTCGTAGATGTTGCCTAGACTAATTATTTGGTTTATATTTTGCATTTATTATCATGGTAGTAAACTAAAGCTAAAACATGTACCCCATATATTCAAAAATATCAAGTGTAGAGCATCTTCTACGTCATGCTTATGCGTCAAAGAATGGACAACCTTTCCATAGGGTGAGATGTAAGATACCTCCCTAGAAGTATCTCAAATTTTCCATTTTAAATTTATGAGTTTATCTACTTAGGTTTGTTGTGGTACTTTGACAAATAGTTAGAAGATAGCCTATTGTCGGTGTCTTTTCTTGAGTTTTGGTTCAAGTGAGTATACAATTCTTATAAATACACTTAATACGTACTTTAGAACAACATCACCATATTCATATTTGACACGATAGGGGTAAACATCACATATATATTAAATTCATACATAAATAACCACATTCCTCACTGATACATTGATTCAAAAATTACACAGTGACCATTCTAGAGACCCATAACTATGTCATTGCATTGAAAAAAAGATAATACAAACTTCAATGAACAATAGAACCCGATTTGTACGCTTCCCAAGGATAATATAGCCCATAATCAGCTTCAGCATGTAACACACAATGACACAAGTCAGCTATAGGTGAATACTTAGCCTCTTCTCACTCCTAACTCATCCTCAAGAGCATTCTTGGTCAGTTGGACAGAAAACAGTCCCCTTCTTCAACGTTTACTCAGCGAGTTGAATGGAAAGGACTTTCAAAGCCTTCCAGAATGCAACTCAACCCACTTAGAAGAAATCAAACAACTCATAATTAACTGATAACTTAGCCCTTTAAGTCTGCTACAGATCTTGTAAATGATTCCTTTGGAATAATATAAAATGTCTCCTTTGTGTGTGTCTCAAGAGCTCAATGTATGCAAGAAAGTACACTACCCTTCAACCCAAAACTCGTCCAGCATGGAGATTAAGCTCACGGCCAACAATGGAAAATCGTACTTAGTTGGAAACAAGGGTAAACTCAGTCGAGAAGCTAGTAAACTTGGCCACCTTTAGCCCTAAGGAACTCAACCAACTTGTTTAACAAATTGACCGACAAGTAAACAATATGACTCGGCCTCTTTAGATGAAACTCATTCAGCAATATGTGGTAGAAATTGGCCTCTCTTCAGTAATAATGTTGGCAACATATTTGGCTGGAAATTTTTACCTGAAAAAAGATATGTAGAATGCACAAAATTAGAAGATAAAATCAACGGATAACACCTTTTAACTCCACTATCTTCTACAAATATTCTTCTCATTTGAAATGCAATGGCGAAATCTAAGTGATCTGCTCTCTGAACCAACTAAGGTGTATAGTTTCAACATGGAAGCTAGCAATGGCAACTAATGTTTCCCAAACCTTAAACGTCTTTCCTAAAACTCTCCAGATGTTCTTTTCTCACACTGCAAGTGATAGAATGAGGAAAGACTCCTCACTTTCCCTTTCTAAAAATTTAGTGGCCACTCTTACCGCCATTTTACCTTTTTAATTATATAAATCACTTTAGGAACTTTTCCCTTTATAAATTGAAAGTGACATTTTATTACCCTAGGATATGACCCATTTTTCACCCCTTTAACACTTATAATGTTTTTCCTATATTTTTCCCCGCCTTAGCCTACAAAAGCTTGTTAGGCTAGCGAAACCCCATCTTATACCTTCTAAGCGGTTGGAGACAATACAGTCCTCCCCGCCCATGATTGCTTGCCCTCAAGCAACTTTAACTATGGATGTTTGAGCACCTATTCGCCCTCCCAAGTGGCATCCTCAGCTAGTAAATCCTTATACTTCACCAGGTACTCCTTCACAATTATATTCCTCAACTTCTACTCCCTTGTCTCTAGAATCTCCTCTCTAACCAAAATCAGTTCTCCTTCCTTGTCCAACAGTGGGAGCTCAGTGGAAGTGACTACATGCGGCCCCAAATCCTTTTTTAGACACGAAACATGGAACACATTGTGAATTTTACATCCTTCAGGAAGCTCAATCTCATAGGACACTTCTCCAACTCATATCATTATCCTATATGGCCCATAGAACCTGGGTTTAATTTTTTTCTACCCACTTTGTTTTGAGTGATGATTTCCTATGGGGTTGAAGACGGAGGGTATAATATTTCTTTGACTTCAAAGATGCACTAAATCTTGTGCTTGTATGCCTACACTTTTTGTTGGTTTTGAGCCATCTATAAGTTGTCTTTGAGGACTCATAGAATATCTTGGCTCTCCTTAATCCAATTTTTAGCTAACAAGGCATGGTTATCCTCAAATATGCGACACCATATCTATATAGTGTTTTGAAGGGAATTATACCAATAAACATATGAAAAGTGGTGTTGTAGCAGTGCATCCCTAGATGCAACTACTTTGCCCATGCCTTTTGTTGGCTAGATACATAATTTCTAAGATAACCCTCCAGCCACTTGTTGATTATCTTGATCTTGACCATTAGTCTATGAGTGGTACCTAGTGCTAAGTTTTAGCTCAATCCCCACAATTCTAAATAGCTCTTGTCATAAGCCACCCATAAAACTATTGTCTTTGTCACTCACAATGGTCTTCGTCAACCCATGCAAACAAAAGAACTCCATGAAGAATAGCTCAACCACCTGTGTTGTTGAATACTTGGATGGTATGGAAAAGAAGTGTGTGAACTTCGTAATTTGATCCACCACTACATATATGCAGTATTTACCCTATGCCTAAGGTAACCCAGTGATAAAATCTATAGAAATGCTCTCCCATTGATGCTCAACGTTAGGGAATGGTTGTAACAACCCCATCGAATGAGTAAGTTTTTCTTTGTTCTATTGGTGGATGTTGCACTCTTTAACAAACTTGAACACATCCATCTTGAGGCCCTTCCAAGTGAACCTCTCCCTGATTTTCCTGTAGGTTTTTAAGTACCCCTAGTGTCCCGGCAAAGGTGAGTTATGTGTTTCCTGCATAATTTTCTCCTTCAGTTGTGATTTTGGTACTAGATAGATCCAGTCCTTATAGTAAAGGACATCATCCACAACCCAGTATATGTCATCTTATATCAACCCCTCCAAAATATCACAAACAGATTTATTTTTGTAATATTCTATAAGCAGTATTTACTCCCAATCATTTGTTATCTCCATGAGTGAGAAAGTGGATGGCATCCTCAAAAGAGCATCTGCTACTACATTGGTTTTCTCCTTGACATACTCAATCTCAAATTCATAAGCCCACAACTAGCTAATCAACTTTTTTTCTCTCTGTTAGTTCCTTCCTCATAGCTATTATGATTTTTCTTTACTTTGAACTTATTCCCCACAAGATATTTTCTGAACTTGTCCAATGCATGCATAGTGACCAACATTTCTTTGTCGTAAATTGAATAGTATCGCTCATAATCGTTGAGTTTGCGACTCTCAAATGATATGGGGTGGTGATCCTACATCAAAACGGCTCATATCCCTATCCTCGAAGAGTCACATTCCAGCACGAATGGTTGGGTGAAATCTGGTAGTGCAAGAAAAGGGCACAAACTCATCACCTACTTCATTTTCTCAAATGTTTCTTGTGCTTTATCAGTCCAACTGAAATCCCCCTTTTTGGTGAGGTTTGTAATAGGTGTTGTCAACTACAAGAATCCCTTAACAAACTTTCTACAGTAGGTGTAGAGGCCAACGAAGATTTTCAGTTCAGTTACATTTTTCGGGGCAAGCCATTCATTGATTGCACTAACCTTCTCTTGATGGCCCTGAATCCCATCAATCTTGATCACATGCCCTAAGTAGAGCATCTTTTTCATGTTGAACTCACACATTGGCACCTTTGCATATATTCCTTGTTCTTCCATAATCCCTAATATCTCATCCAAGTGCATTAGATGGTCCTACCAAGTCTTGTTGTAGAAAAGGATATCATCAAAGAAAACTAGTAAGTACTTCTGCAATTGTTTGTTGAATATGTGGTTCATGCATGAATGAAAAGTTGTGGGTGCATTGGTCATCCCAAATGGCATAACCAGGAACTTATAGTGTTATTAATGGCCCCTGAAAGTTGTCTTCATATGTCCAGCCCCGAACTTGAATATGATGGTAGCATGAATAAAGATATATCTTCGAAAATTGATTGCCTACCCTCAACTCATTCATTAACTTGTCTATTTTGGGGATAGGAAACCACTCTTTTATTTTCCTCTTGTTAAGAGCCCAGTAGCCAATACACATTTGCAAAGTATGTCCTTCTTCTTAGCCATAACCACTAAAGAAGTGAAAGGATTGGAACTAGACCGAATGTGACCCAACCTCAACAAGTCCTTAATGGCCTTCTCAATTTCATCTTTGTAGACCTTGGGATGTCGGTAGGGGATAGTAATGGCAGTCTGCACTTCTTCCTCCAACTCTATAACATTTCAAAACCTATGTCTGGTGGTCAACCTGGAAGAATGTTAGAAAAAAATTTCTAGTGTTTGTGGAGCAATACCTAAATGTTGTTTGGATGTTGCCACAACTGATTTGGTTCTCTGCTCACTGTAATGAAGCACTCAACTACCCACTCAATGTCACCTTGCCGCAAAAATGCCTCCATGTTGTTAGATGATACTATCTTCGATGAATATTGATGCATTCCCCTCCAAAAAACCTTCATTTTGTCCACTAGATTTGTAAACTCCATCTCCATGTTATGTTGATATGTAATATACTCCCCAATGTAATAGAGCCATTGAAATCCTAACACCACATTGGTGTCCAGCGTGTCCACCACGAAGAAATCATCTGTCACTTTGTAGTTCCCCATTGTTAGCTTCTACTTAGGGATATATCTAGTGCAGTCCATATGATGGTCACCTAGTATGGCTACTACAAAGCCATTGAACTTATTTGTCAGAATTTCTCTCCAATCCACCATGGTTGCATTTATGAAGTTATGGGAAGCCCTACCATCAATCAACACCATCACCTTGTGCCCTGCCAAAACTCCTCTACTCTGAACGTGTGATAGTTGGGGAATCTTGACATGGATGCAATAATATGGGCCTTGCCTCTAGCCTGTGAAGTCTCACCCCCAACTATCCAGCATCCCTACTTTGGTGTTGGCTCCTCATCATCATCATCATTGTCACTCTTTGAATATATCTCAATCTAATGGACCTTACCCACCTTTTCCTTTTCTGCACACTTGTGTCCCGATCCCCAAGGCTCCTGACAACTAAAACAAAGATTTTTTTCTCAACTCCTTTCTGGTCTCTTCTTCCAACTTCAGTTTCCAAATCCACTCCTTCTAAAAAGATTTGGCCTCTTTGCTTTTCTAGGGAAAGGAAGGCTTAGGATTGAATCTGCTCTCCTGAACAACACCCTACATGTCCCTAGCTCTATTAATTGCATCTCATAGTGTGGTTGGTTGATACCCCTTAACCCAACCACGTAGAGGCTCAGATATCCCCTCCACAAATAACATCACTAATTGAGACTGATATCTTTGTGACCATATAATCTCAAAAACTCTGATATGTATATCTCTACGATGTATGTCTATCTGAGCTAAGCCAACTCTCTGAAATGAATGTATGGATCCTTTCGATCAAAACTCTTTATGAGCCTCTGAGTGAACTCAATGTACAAGGTGATGTTGGCATGACCCATGGTCACTAACCCATGATACCACCACTTTGGGTGTCCTCATCTAGATGTAATGTCGCCAACTTAATGGCTTCAACCTCGGCCATCTAATGTAATTGAAGGTAGGTGTCCAACTTTTGGACCCATGATCTAGCTGAGCACTTCAATGACCCATCAAAACAAGGAATGGTCATCTTTCCCAATGTTTTTTGTAGCTCTTGATTCTTCCTTAAAAACCTTTAAGTTGCCTTAGGCTTGCTTTTTAATTAGAGGTGGAAGAACCCATTGAAAACTCATATCAGCTTGGAACTCACAACCCAATGCTCTATACTCCTCCAAATAATTTGCATAAGGGGTCCCCTGACTCGTCTGCTCAATCTAGTCTTCTGTTGTCTTATGTATGAACTGAGGCGGGTTGGTCTAGGTGTTATGTTGTATAAGCGTGAATGGCTCCTCATCAGAATACAAGCAGTTTTTCCCTCTACGTGATTAGACGCATCTCCATTAACATGTTCCTTCTTGATGGAAGTCCCTTTGTTTGTAATCCTTCTCATTAGATCCACCATCCCCTTTTGGCCCTTAGCCAAACCATTCTGTGTACTGAGTTAATTGTTGAATGCCTAAATTTCCTTATCCCCCATGTCTAGCTCTTCTCTTTAATGTCTCTTCAACCCCCTTTCCCTTGTTAGGGGTTTCTTCTAATTCAGGGACCTCCTCTTCCTCCAGAATGGGAGTGGGCTCTTTGGTTTTGTAATGCCTTTTGTGACGTAAGGGTGACCTTCAGAAATCATCAACTGTGGTTATAGGCTACCCCTAGACCTCACAGTTGTCCAAAGACATGCTTTGATGCCACTATAAGATACCTCCCTAGAAGTATCTCAAAGTTTCCCTTTTAAATCTTTAAGTTTTTCTACTAAGGTTCATTGTGGTATTTTGACAAATAGTTGGAAGAGAAATTGTTGTAGGTGTATTTTCTTGAGTTTTGGTTCAAGTGAGTATACAATGCTCAAAAATACACTTATGAAGTACTTTAGAACAACATCACCATATTCATATTTGACACAATAAGAGTAAACATCGTTGATATATTAAAGTCAACCATAAATAACCATGTTCCTCACTTATACATTGCTTCAGAAATTACACAGTGACCATTGTAGAGACCTGCAACTATACCATTGGGTTGACAAAAGATAATACAAACTTTAATGAACAATAGAACCTGGTTTGCATGTTGCCCAAGGAGAATATGGCCCACAATCAGCTTCAGCATGTAACACGCAGTGACACAAGTCAGTAACAGGGGAATACTCTACCTATTTGTCGATTTGTGTAGCTTAAGAGGTACTCCCACAACCCCTGGGGTACTAGGTTTTGGAGGAGTTGACCCGCAAATGTGGTTTGTGGGCAATGTACCCAAGTAGTGGGTTTTGTACCCGAAGCTGTGGGTGCAAGACCAAGTGGAGAAAATGGTATTTTATTCATTGGATGCATGTGGAGCACCCTTGATGGACTAAGGGGCACCTAAGGGTTCAATGATGGTGGCTAAATCAAATAAAAGAAATCCATTTCTCAAGATAGTGGATTTGTATGTGTAGGCTTAAGTAGGCTTGAGCTACAAGACACAACCCTTGGTAATGAATTGCTATCGCCATAGAATATTATTAAGAAGATATGAGTTTGTGATCATTTGAGACATCCATCCAAGAGATTTCAATCTAAAGAAAAGACAAGTCTGGGGTGCAATAGATCCAAAGGACCTGAGTTGGAGAGTGAAGAAGGACGAGTACTTATGTTTCTTTCTTGTGTTTTGAATTAGGCCAAGTTGAGGAGCCACTCGGCGAGTTATCTTCATGATTTTGGGCAAGTTCTAAAGTGTATTTTTTGTGCTATCTTTTGTGACCATACCGAGGTGAAATAGGGAGCTAAAGAGAGGGTTGAGACCCTTGTGAAGGCTAGAATATAACGTTGAGTTAAGGTCGAGCTCTCTTAAGGATCAACACAATAATAATAATGGCAGGAAAGGGAAGAATCACAGTGAATGTGTGACTAAGGTGGTTGAAGGGTTTGTTGTTGCCACGGAGAGGTGTCATCTAGGTCGAGAATCTCAGGTTGACAAGTGCCCATAACTAAGGTATGTTGACTTGTTCTTTTGTGATGATCTTGCTAGGTTAATGGTAGTGTTATGAGGTCTGTCCATAGGGGTTTGGATCGCAGTGAAGGAGCCATAAGTGGCATGATTTGTGGAGACATGTTACAATTGTGTGGGCTACCAAGTAAACCATAAGGACAATGAATTTAATGGGTCAGACCATTTTTATGCAAGTTGGTTGTTGAAGCCTATGATCGGATGTTTTTGGAAAAGTTTGAAAGAAGGTTGGTTGGTGATGCCCTAGTTCAGTTAGTGCAAGTGGGCATATCAGTGATAAGGGGATAGATTTTAAGACCCTGGGAGTAATGGTATTGGAGCACTCTTGTCATTGCTAGAGGGAAGTTTGTTGAAGGCATAAGATCATTCATCTAGAAGCAGAAGAAGTGATTGATAGAGGAAGATTTGTCGGCCAAAGATGCAAGTTATTTTGAAGTTGCAGAAGTACTTGTGAGCTAGAGGTGGCAAAGGACCTGCCAAGGGTTCAAGGTATGTGGACTAAATCAAGATCTCCTTCAACGAGTAAGTCAAGCTTTTCTTGTTCAAGGGTATATTGGTGATCATACATCATTGATCTCAAGCCCTAGTTGTTCTTGTATCACTGCTAATTGTAAAAGCCATGATCCCTGGTATGGGAGCCCTATGTTTGTTGTATTAAAGTTGTAATATAACAAGTCTTGGGTTTAAAAATTCTATTGTGTACTACATTAATTCATTGACGTACATTTTCCGTTGTGCAAAGTGTTTGTGTCGTGACATTTTGGTGTGTTTGTTATCGTGTCTTAAACAAAACCTTGATTCTAAAACATTAGGGGAATTTTCAACTCATATTTTCAACTTATCTCCCTATGGATGCAAAAATTGATTCCTCATCCAAGGAATACCCATGTGGCATACTTTCGATAGACCCTTCTACATGAAAAATGAGAAATACATGAAAAAACGAGATTACAATCACGTTTTTCATGTATTTCTCATTTTTCACATAACAGAGTCCATCGAAAGTATGAAACATGGGAACTCCTTGAATGAGGAATTAAATTTTGCATCCAACAAGTGCTCATGCTCGAAATCCCCCATGGTTGACATCATCATCTTGAGTCCTATTGGTTCTTATAAAGTTTATTTTGGTTGTCTTATAAAGTTTATTTTGGTTGAACACTTTTCTTAGGAAACCCATTTTAAACCTCAAAAGTTCTCTAATGTGCCAAGGAAAAATCAACACTTTTCACCAATAGCTTGTCTCAAGAGTATTCTTGGTCAATTGGATGAAAAAAAACCCCTTCTTCAATGTCTACTCAAAAAGTAAAATGGGAAGGACTATCAGCACCTTCCAGAATGCAAGTCGACCCACTTAGCACAAATCAAACTGATCACAATTCATTGATAACTCGACCATTTAAGTTTGCTACAAATCTCAAAAATTCTTCTTTTGGAATGATAGCAAATGTTTGCTCATCGTGTGTCTCGGGAGCTCAGTGTATGCAAGCAAATACACTACCCTTCAACCCATAACTCATACAACGTGGAGATTAAACTCATGGCCAACGATGGAAATCGTACTCAGTTGGAAACAAGGGTAAACTCAACCTAGAAGTTAATAAACTCGAGCACCTTCAATCTTGTGGAACTCGACCCACTTGTTAAACAAACCGGCCAACAAGTAAACAATGTTGGAAACTTCTACTTGAAAAAAGATATCTAGAATATACAAAATCAAAACAGAAAATCAATTGTGTACAGTTTCAATACCGAAGCTAACAATTGCGGCTAAAGTTTCCCAAACCCTAAGTTTCTCTCCAGAAACTCTCCAAAACTCATTTTCTCAAAATGCAAGTGATAAAATGAGGACAAAATGCTCCTTTTTCCTTCTTTATAGCTTAGTGGTCACTTTTGCCACCATTTTACCTTTTTAATTTTATAAAATCACTTTTAAAAATTTTCACTTTATAAAATGAAAATGACTTTTCTTTAATCTATGGTATTACCTCTTTTTCACTCCTTTAACATTTATAATGTTTTCCTTGGCGAATCATGTTCCTTCAATTAAAATTTTCCCCACCTTAGCCTACAAGAACTTGTTAGGCTAACAGAACCATGTCTTATACCTCCTAAGCAGATGGGGACATTACAGGGGATATTCGTTCTACATGTGTTTTGATTTTTTACCACCTATGGCTAAACTTGGCCATGTGTCTCCACTACCTAAAGATAGGTACTATTCTTCATCAAAAAAACTCGATGTATAGTGATTCTCTGAGATAGCATAATCTATTGAATTGGATAGAAGCATGATGGACCATATACACGTGTGAAATAAAGCTATGTAAATTCTAACTAGGCAACAATGGTGTCAGTCATGTTTTCATGGATTCATGTGAAAAATCTCCACCATGTAAAGGTTTGTGTAAGGTCAATCTGAAAAGGAGGATGGATCCCATTACGTGTAAAAAAGGCCTCATGGGATGAGATAACAACTAATAGTCCATCAGTTGCCTGATCATCTCAAGGACATAAGAATCTCCTTTTTACTAGTTAAAGTTTCACATGACCAAATATCAACTACAAATGTTATAAATAAAGAGCTTGGCCTCTCATCTTGGCATATAAAAAATATCAGTAAGCTAGGGGATTGATTACGCAAAAAGTCTATAATACCAAAAACAGATGTATGCTCTATGCCTAGTGTCTAGTATGGTATTGGCACATCAAAAATCTGTTCAAGGAATTCTGTGTCTAGTCTAGGCTGAGTAAGTCCCAATCATCTATCAATGGTTTTTAGGATTGTTATGAAGCATGTTATTATTGATTCTTGAACATAACATTGTTCCGTGTGTTTTAGTTACAAGTCCATCTAGCTCAGATGTGTGTTAGTTGTTCAAAGCCTTCAACCTTAGCAAATTTACTTTAATTAAAGGAATAATTGAATTGCAGTGTTTTTATTAGAAAAGTGAATTTAATCTAATGAAATGCAAAGGTTGTTTGCATTAGTTAATTAGATGAATCATAATTAGTTGATTTCAAGTGAGAGAAGATCTAATTTCAACTATCAATCATTTGTAAAATAGATCTATGGATTCCATTAATAACATAAGATTATAAAAGCAAGTATAGGTGGAGGAGAAAGACACAAGATATTGAGTGATTGAGTCAGGATGGATGGTGATTCAAAAGTGAACACAACGGTGATATAGGATCTTCATCCAATGTTCAGGCTAAGGGAGAAATGTATTAGTGTAGCAGCAAAAAGAAATTCAGATCCAAAAATTTGTGGAGGTTGTACAACACAGAGAAGCCATACAGATTTTTTGGGCACCAAAGTTGTAGGGCCGCAAGGATAACAGGCATCTGGAAAGGCCATACACAGGCCATACAACAGGTACAGCATAGCGCAGGCTGTACACAAGCCATACAGCACAAGTACAACAACATTAGTACAACAGCAGGGCACACATGCGGTGCAGAGCTTTCAGCATCAAAGCCATACTGTGGGACAAGCATCAAAGCCATACTGTGGGACAAGCCATACCAGAGCTGTAGAGTAGCAAAATGCAGATCGAGGTTTCTTCAATGGCTAATAAGCCAAGTTCTAAATTGCTGTCATTTTCAGTATATCCCTCGGGGGATTTTTTCTAGTAAGAGAGTCCTTGTATGCTGAGAAATTTATTTTATGAACAGCTGTTTTGAAGGGCAAAAATTTGTGTGCATACGTGAATTGACTCATTTTGCTTCCACTGATTTTTTTAGTTTATTTATTTTTAAAATCTCAGCTATGAAATTTATTGAGTAATCGTATGGGAATTGACTCATTTTGCTTCCACTTATTTTTTTAGTTTATTTATTTTTAAAATCTCGTCTATGCAATTTATTCAGTAATCTGTAGTTTAATTTAATTTACAAGGAAATGCTAGAAAATATTTTACCTATTGGCTGGAGTTAAAGGAAATTTAACAGAGAACAATGCCCCCATTTTATTACAGCATACAGATATTCACCAAATATATCCTAGACAATTGACTCCCTATGTGACATCTTTCGACATTACTATCTGCTTTTGAGCCAATCCCAAAAGCATACGAATAACCTTATAAATCTTCTCTTTAATTACTCATTTTTCATCAATGGAGTTTATAACATCACTGAATAATCTTGTTTTTTATGTAGTGAATTAGCACGTATCTAAACATATGAATTGTACTTTTTTGTGGCGGATTAGCACGGTATCTTAACAACATTATTATTATTATTATTATTATTATGCATTCATAGTCCAAAATAAAGTTCTGAAACACCAGTGAGAATTACACAATTCACATGATCTAATTAAAGTGATGGTGGGAAATTTTACGAGTCAAAAGCCAAATTTTCATAGCAATTTCTCTTACTTCTTGATCACTTCTGCTAAATCGAGTTTCTATTTTTTCCACTTGAAATGAACTTTCAGTAGTTTGTGCAATACATTTTACAAAAGCTTATTGCATAATTGAGCTCACATAAGCTATCAAAAGAAAGAGTGGCCTTTTCAACTGCATTCTTGTAGATAATTTGTTTCCATGCATTATAAGGAATAGCGTTTTTTCCATGGAATACCCTTCCATAATAAATGAAGAATTGAAATGTATTCACCAATTGTCTCTGTTCATTGCTCAAATGTGAATTTAGCTGATCACATAAGAGACAATAATGCAGACATGGTAAACCTAGACAATCTATACAATCAGGACTAACTAGTAAAATAATCCCTTCAGGTGGGTATGACAATAAACTTTTATATGATGGATGAAGATGTGCAAACTAATCTTCTACGGTACTTGAGAGTTTCGAGCTCTGACCACATGACAAGTAATATAAAGTTTATGTATGAATTTAGTCTACAATCTTCAATTGCTGCTAATGCAATATTTTACTTAGAAAAAGAATACATATACTATGGGAAGTTTATTTTCACAAACTGACAGAATAATTTACAATGGGCACATTAACCATGTGCAAACCTGCACAAAATCCATTGGTACACAGACCTGCTATACTATTAAATACCATCCATTCTGTGTTCCCAAAACATATACTAATTACAAGATCACTTGTCGAAATATTTCTTCCACGTGCAGGACTTAACAAGAAATAATACTCAGGTGCAAGCCCATATGTATGTACAATAAATGATGAGGGTAACAAATAATAGTAAATGCAGTGTGACCATGTCAAGCATCACATCTTCAAGAGTGAATTCAAAGAAGTACTATTAAATCTTTGTGCCAGCCCTCTTATGACGAGAACAATCACATCACGCATATGCCGTGTCTGTACCATCAAATCTACTTCATTTTCACTATCAATTACAATCTTCAAGCGATGCTGGTCATTTCGGAAAAGCTCCACCTGCAAAAACAAAACGCTTGCTTGTTTATAGCATAAACCAAAGAGGAAAAATTTGATTGGCACAAATCAAGCAGAAAAACATGTGCAGGCCCCCCCTGATGGTAAAAACTTATGTACAGGTTTATAAGCAATAACCATTTTTGTGGAACATTTAACCTTATCGTTCATTGCTCCATATTTTTTGTAAACTCGGTACACGATTTAAGAGAGCTAGTAATTCATCCCCGACACTGCTCCATGTTGGCACCCTTGCACTGCATGTCTTTGCATTAAACACCCAGATACACCTAGATGTATGAAAGCCTGTTTGTTTAAAGGCCATGTAGAAAAAACGATGTCCTTTGGTTTGCCTGTCCTTTCTCTAGTGTGAAGACAAAGAGCATGCCCACCGATGAAAAGGGTGAAAAATTAGCATACTCGTTATAGGTTTTTTATCAAGGCCTTTGGATCTCTGGCACACCCACCTGGGGAAATGTATGATGGTGACAGTAGGGTGCAAAACTAGTATACTCGTTATAGGTTCAGTATCAAGGCCATTAGTTCTCTGGTGGATCCACTTGGTTAAAATGAACAATCATGACAACTGTGCAATGTGTTCTCCATTTCTCCTCTGGTTTGTCATTTAGTAACTCCCCAAATATGTCATTCATAAAACAGAAGTGAAATCCATATTTTAAGTTCATGTCAAGTTGTTAACTGCACCAGATGCTGAGTTGGTAGATAAGTTAATAGATTACTCTAATATGACAAGTGTTGAATGTAAGCACCTCAAGTGTGAAATGCATTTCTTCAATTGAAATTGTGAGACATTTACACCTTGACTTGTAGATGCCTAGCTTGAAATAAGGATGCTTCCTTGTCAGACAGCAAATGAAAGAAATGAATTCCATTTGTTCTTTTATAATCGAGTGAGCATGGGATTTGTTCAATGGCAGACTACTGGTATGACTAGAGATTGCCGTTGACATTCGCCAATCTCTTACACAAAGAGTACCCCTATTTATTACTTCCACTCCCATTTTGTTGAGGCATATCAGATTTTGTTGGCTGTCCAAGTTATAAGTAGTGGCTTGGAACAATTATAGAAGTCGTGCGGGATAGATTGTTATTTAATACAATAGCTCAAGCTTATGGATCCAACTGTGGCCTATCAAGGTGTGGTTCATTAAATATTTTACAGAGGATGTGTCAGACAAAATTACTGATTATAGACATTTCCATTGAAAATATCTCATAAGGCTAGTGCCCTTATTCCATATTACTCCAATCAAAGAATAACGGAATTTGTCAGCAATCCTTGTTATAACAAGTTGGTAGCAGTGCAGAAGGCATGGAGATGTATGTTGTCATTGCGATACATCAACTTTTGAGTTTACAGATCCACTAGTAGCCTATCTCAATACCCTTCAAATATTGTTATACTTTGACAATACAGTTACAACAAAGCATTAAAATGAAATAAATCAATGTCGATCAGTCAATCAGGGCTCTACAACTAGTGTACAGCCACCCAACCCTGTAGCAACAGTTGGCTAAGACTACCTTCAAGATAATAGACTTCCGAGGGTACAAGGTGTTGGAAATTGTCATGAAAATTCATACAGTAGTGTAATTTTGCAGTAGTGCAATTTTGCAGTAGTGCAGATTGAAACATCATAGGTGCAGATTGGCATGCAAAATAGCAGCATCCTGAGCACAGACCAGTTCAAGCACACTGAAACTCCTGGCGTGGAACAGTTTTGACACAAGAGCTGACTTGGCACAATGAAGGTGACATGGCACAAATAGCTGACATGTACATTACTGTTGGAAGAAATATGCTTGCCTGAAATTGATCCCCAGCATGATCACCTTTGATCACTAGTTAATTCTGTTATATTGACACCATCCAAAATCTGACTAGCACTGATTTGTGGTAACACACTACTCGGTAAAAGCAGAATGCCTTTTTTTTATTTTTGCAAAAAAGTTGTACAGGCCAAAATTTTCAATGGTGTCAGAGAGGTTAGGTGTGATAAGCATGGCACCAGTTCATGGTTAGTCCTTAGCCTGGAAAGGCTGAGCATCCTGTGACGCTTTCCAGCACCCCAAGATTGCCCAACAGGCCAGTTGGGGCCTAATCTATCTCCAGATTTTCCAATGAGAGTATTCAGCTGAATTAGAGGAGTTTGACTCGATCCATGATATTGTGCATATAGAAGACAACCAGGATTGTGCCTTGTCCCTAGTCCTTGTCAAGCTGGAGGTGTACTGTTCTTGTCTGACAAAATCCATTTTCTTTCAAGATTGGACATCGTACAGGTACTAAAATTTGGGTTGAATCAGACTGTTGTCACTGCTGAAATTTTCTCTGGAAAAGAATATAGACAATCTATGAAATATTTTGTTATCTAGATTGGTAATTGAGTAGTTAAAAGCTACTTACAGGCTTCAAAACATAGCAATGAGACCTTTATTGGATCATGTTATAACAACAGCAGAGTTCGCAGATATAGGTTTCAATCACATCAGAATAAACCATAATAGGGAGGCAGATAATTTGTCAAAACAGGCATACTCAAGTTAGACTGGTTTTCTACAGTTTGAGGTGCATGCGGGGCTGAACCTCCCACAGGTCACTGAATTTTCTTCTTTTATGTTACAATCTCATTTTCTGTTTGGTTTCTGTACTTCATGAGATGACTATGATGCAGAAGTGGACAGTTACTCTCTTCTTTTGATTATGATGGTGGAAATCCTACCCACTGAGGATAGGAAATACATTATTACTATACTGCTCACTCCTCAGGTGGATAGACCAGTGCTTTTAAACCCGGGCGGCTCGGAACCGACTCGGCCGAGTTGGCCAAAAAAAATTTAAACTCGGTGGTTGAACCGGTTCAGCCGGCCGAGTTAATACCAAACCGGCCGAGTCATTGCATGACTCGGCCGGCTCCGTATTAACTCAGCCGGCCAAACCGGTTCAACCACTGAGTTGAAATTTTTTTGGCCGACTCGGACCAATGACTTGGCTGGCTCGGTATTAACTCGGCCGGCTGAACCGGTTCAACTACCGAGTTGAAATTTTTTGGCCAACTCGGCCGAGTCGGTTTCGAGCCGCCCAGGTTTAAAAACACTGGTCTATCCACCTGAGGAGTGAGCAGTATACTAATAATGTATTTCCTATCCTCAGTGGGTAGGATTTACACCATCATAATCAGACCCGGCTGGCTCGGTATTAACTCGGCCGGCTCGGCCGAGTCCATATCAACCCGGCCAGGTCAAGGAAAGTGGCCAATGAACCCCCAAAACGCAATTTTTTTTTTTTTACGTTTTTTCTGAGTGTGGGGGACTCCAAATGGCTTTATTAATTGGTTTGTTGGTCTTTGGGGTCCATTCCCCTCTCCTAGTATTGATATGCTATTTAAATTTCATAGTAATGTTAAATTCTTGAAGTAAAAGGATGAGAATGAAGATTAAGCAGAATGTCACTTTTACTTAAATTTTCTACTTTATCTTCATTCTCATCCTTTTACTTAAATTTTTAACATTACCATGAAATGACTCAAGGTGTTTGAGAGTGGTTTCGGCCTCATTGGATTCCATATGGAGAAAGTAGAATTTTAGATTTTATTCAAAATCCAGTAGACTTATCAGCTTTTCATGATTTCAGGATTGCGGGATTGCAATGTTTCCATTGAATTTTGTCATGTATTAGGGTATGGAAGTCGTATTTAATCAAGAGCACCAATCCCTCTATGTACCTTGATGTTAGTGACATTGGTTGTCGAACTCCTCCGGGATTCGCTCCCAAACAGGGAGATTCTGAAAATGTTGCTCCCGCTCCGGTTTTCACTCTCACTCCCCGCTTTCGCTCCCGCTCCCAAGTAACACTAAGCCAGATGATGTTGGCAACTCTAACAGTAGCCAGTAGTACTGGTCACAAACTTTTGTTGTAGAGGCCATTTATAGCTCCTTGGTTATGTATTTTTGTTTTGATTTCTATATCATCATCGTGTATGTATTGGACAGTGCATTGGGTGCCATTTTGATATAATGGATATATTCATGAGCCTACTTTGATCATATGTTGTCTTCTATCTATATTTTAATGTTGTGCGTTTGGAAACATGAATGAAAATCTTTAAAATTATGTGTTTTTTATAGAAAAAAATATTTAATGTATTTTTTACAACAACCGAGTCATTGAAATCGAACCTGCTGAGTCGATACCGAGTCAAAGTCGGAGTCGGAGTCGGAGTCAACCCTCGGCCGAGTCAAAGTCGGAGTCGGAGTCGGTGTTTTAAAACATTAGATAGACTATAAAACAAGTTTACCTAAAGATAATACTGCCACCAAGTCCCACACATCTGCCCAAGAAATCAAACCACTATCCTGACGCTGGCTAACACTCAAAGCAGATTGACCGATCGAGCTTAAGTAGAAGTGAACAGCTACTTATGATTATTGTGATGACAATTTTTTACTCTTTTGATATTGATGTAATTTCGAAGGCATGGACTTCGATTTTAGTTTAAGGCATAAGCCACTATTAATTGCTGACATAGCAAGGCATAAGCCACTTTGATTTGTTGATAGTATAAGCTACTATCTCTTAGCACTTCATCGAGTGAAACTGTCCTGAGGGCATAATGTTTATGAAGTCAATGAATTAAAGAAGTTGCATTATTATGTGAATTGTTCCATGAAATAATCAAACTGGTAGGTGTGCCCTCCCCGCAGATGTGGTGCTAATGGAAAGGACCTTACATTGTGTTCGACTCCACGTGTTGCCCATTGCATTTGTTTGATGCTCGAGGATATCAAAAAACTCACATTTTTCAAGGCATCCATTGCTCAAGGCAAAAGCATCACCAAATCCATATAAAACAATTTAGTTGTCCTTAACTCTCATGAATTCGTCAAACTGGTAGGTTTGCAGCATGTGGTGCAAAGAACCACCAATAATGCTATGAATTATGTGTTTGTCAAAAAATTGCTAATGGAAAGGCACCTCACATTGTGTTGGACTCCATGTGTTGCCCATTGCATCATTTGATGCTTGAGGATATCAAAAAACTCACATTTGTCAAGGCGACCATTGATAAAGGAAAAAGCATCATCAAATACATATCAAACAATTGAATTGTCCTTTACTCCCATGAAGCAATTCAAAAGGAAGACAGTTGTTGCACCTTCATATTATACATTTTGCCACCAGTTTCATTTCCCTTCAATCCCTTCACCTTTGTGAACTTTCTTTTCTGACAAGTGGAAAAATTGTGCATATAGCACAAAACAAGATCAGAGAGCCACTGCTAGACTCATGAACCAAGATGGCTTCTAGGAAGGAGTGGAGGAAGTGTATGCAATCAATAAACCTTTGATAAAGGTTCTTTGCTTGGTTGATGGGGAAAATCCCCAATGGGCTTCTAGTATGAGATCATGTATAGGTCCAAAGAAGCAATCAGATCTTTCTACGAGAAACAAACAAAATCTATCAAATCATGGACTTCACAAACAACTAATGTTTGGGGAAATGATTTATCACCAATGGAATGTGATGCTTCATTGTCCCATTCATGTAACAACACTTGTTCTCAACCTTGCCTTTTCTTGTCCATGTATTTTTGGCTTGAATGGTTCCATAAATGTCTTCAATATATGGTCCCCTTTTGCAAATGATTGCATAAACATTATTAAAGAACAGGAATTTTATAGGAATGCCACTAGACTATTTGTCTTTGACATTGTTGTCCAAGAAAGGAACAGTTTACAATTCCGACCTTTTTGAATTTTAGTTACAACTTTGTTTGGTTTTTCACTTGTGTTGGGTATTACTGGATTCAATGTAATTTCTTTTCTCTTTTGTTTTCAGATTTGTTGTAGATGTCCAGTTGAGAAATTTTAATGAAAAAATACCAAAATTTATGAATTTTTTCCATTAGGGTGTCTAGCCAAACTTGTAGGTCTTTTGGTTGCAAGCACAACTGGAATGTATTTGAAAACCTACACAGTGCACAAACAGAGGCACAACAGGTTTGCAACTACAATATTTATAGGTTATAGGCATCTAACTTTTGTTATGCCCTGTGTTACTGGACCCATTGGGTCCTGATGCTGGATCCATGGATCCGCGTTTTGGATATGGATATGGATATGGATCCACCTAGATCCATGTAGGATCCGCCACATAAATGGATCCTTCAAACCTGGAAACATATCCCATGCTACCGAAACGGATCATGTGCCAACTAGCCCTCACATTAGAGTTTTTGGTTTAGTTTTTTATTATTTAAAGATATTTGCCACCTGTTTGAAACCATAAAAAGCAAATATTCTATTTAGATTTTTAGTTAGATTACCTATTAGTAATCTATAGGTTGTATAGTCGTATAAGTTATTAATCAACTATAGGTTGTATAGCACATGACAATACTAGTAGCAAAGTTCTGACACATCAAAATTTCAATTTTCAATTTTTGATAATGCTAACATGAAATATTTGAGACAATACATAGATAATCATATATAGTATACTATATAAAGGATGGTTGTGTCAATAATAATTTAATTAGATCAATCCCATCCAACTCTAGATGAAGAGTCACTTAGAACAATATGATACATAGACTGTGTTCTCAAATTGTGTATAGAATTCATTTATCATTGTAACTAGATGGGAATTTCTAGATTTTGAGGCTAATTTAAAGGAAGACGACAAGTTGATCATGATGTAGAGTTGAAATATTAAAATGTTGAGCATGTAGACCCATTTTCGACATATAGTTAGACCTACTCTACGTCAACATATCAATAGAGTGATCATTGATGAGATACTCAATTTTGTATTTACAGTTATCCTTTTTGTATAAAGCATGATGCATCATTATTTCAGTCTTCAAATTGATATGTAACCTAATTATTTCAGTTCTAATGTTTTAATTCATGAATGTTTTGATTTTTAAATTTTAATGTGCTTTGTAAAGTCCAACTAGCACAACTGGTTGAGGGTGGGCCTCGTTAGCAAGGCGACCCAGGATCAAACCTCACAGGGTTATTGTGCCCTATGCTAAGGGGAGGAGACATGCTAAAAAATCCAGTTAGCTAAGGGTTGTTGTGGTCCAGGCCAAGTGCGATCCCTGAGTGACATTGACAGCGTAGATGCCCCTGGGTCACGGCTCCTCAAACCACAGGTCAAGCCTAGAGGATCACAAACCACTTGACAAACAAAAAATAAAAAAATTGAATATGTTTTTTTTAATTTAAGAAAAAAAAAAATATTACAATATTTTTCGTACATGGTGTTTCTCCACCTTTATCTAGATGTTGGCTTTTCAAAAATATGGTGGAACCAAATCCAGATTTGTTTCCATTTCCACATAACTTAGGATATGCCCCTCAAGAATAATGACTCGTTAAATTTATTTTGACCCACATACTAGTTGAGTATCAATGCCTCATTGATTTGGTTTATGTCCACTACAATCTTCAACTCTGGGTGAAGCAAATTGAGCAACCCCCTGACGTGGATACCATTTCCTTGAAAGGCATTGACAACTCGATCAAGTGAAGTGCGGAATCTAAGAGGCCTACTACGGAGGCACCTTTGTGGTTAGAGTTAGAGGAGTAACTTGGGGATATGCAAGGGGCAAAGGAGAATTTGGAGGACCCACCTGTTGAAGGAAATGTAACTAGGTTCAGTCTTCATAAATGTACTTTTGATATTTGTACTTATTCAAAAAAAGAAATATTATTTCTATAATATATGCCAATTCTTGCTCATTGAAATAGGTCTAGCACATGTTAAGTGCTATAGGTGAGTCAAATGGTCAAAAGAAAATGTCGAAGACCTTGAAGGCATGTTACACTAGGTACAATTATGCATGAGAATCAAAGAAAACACCTCCAAGCAAAGTCAAGTCTCCTCCAAGCATGTGGCACCATCAAAAGAAGCAATCCAAATTAAATAAGTCAAGTCGGCCTACAGTCTTATAGTTAGCCTAAAAGAAGGGGCAGTCCTCTATATATAGAGGTTGTCCACTCCTCCAACGTCCAAAATCATATCTCTGAAATCTGCGAAGAAAAGAGGCAAGAGAAAGGGTAACAAAAGACGAAGAAGAGGTCTCCTAGTGCAGCGAAGGAAGGAGGAGGAAAACCGAAGTGAAGAGGACTATTTCTAGGGCTAGAAACAGTCACGCGTGAGAAGAAAAGGAGATCAAGTCTGCGGGTATGATAGCAGGGACAAACAGTCCATGAACTAGTGTTGTTTGGGCTTGAAACTAGGCCTACAAGGCCTCCCAAGTCAAGCGAAGAAACCTATCTCTCTAGCGAAGGAAAATAACCCTAATTCAAGGAGGAAGTAGGGATCATCACAAGGAAAGGGACTCATTACAAGTGTCTCTTCTAGAACAAGTGCAACAAGGTCTACCAACAATTGAAAGAAGAGCGAAGTGCTGGAAGGAGGAGGACAAAGTGCCGGGGAACAAAGTGCCGGAAGAAGGAAGACTGAGTGTCGGGTAACTAAGTGCATAAAGGAGAAAGGACTTGACTTGTGCTTGGAGGACATTCTAGTTAAAGGTCTAGGATTTGGCATTGATCAATAAGAAGTTTCAATAAGAGAAACTTACTAAAGGGTTTTCCTCTCAAGAGAAGAGAGGTTTTGGCCTTGGCAGAGAGCCAACATCTTGTGTTCTTGTTCTTGTGTTTTTGGTAGCAATTTGATGAAGTACACACACATACATTAATAAGAAGAAGAAGATTAAGCTAACAAGAAAAGTAAAAAGACTCCACAAATTGTTATCAAGTCAAGAAGAATCATACTATACCTGATTGCCCTAGATTCTTCAACACCACCCCCATTGTCGAGGGACAGAGTTACAAAGCTCTCACAAGAGGACATTGGCACTAAGGAGGTTTAATGTTGTGCGTTTGGAATATATTCACGTGACTACTAGTGAATGTCAGATTGATGCCGCAGGGCCTTATTTGTAGCATACAAGCTCTTACCCTTTCCCATAAAAGGCAAAGAGAGAATTGGTATCTCACTACTAGATTGATTTGTGTAAATGACTAATCATGATAAGATACATTTTATATATATCTGATGTCATTTTGTATTGGTTATTCAGTCTGTGTCCTTGACTAGCCAACTATCTGGATTTAGTATCAATTTTGATGCATCTTTTGGCAACATATACATCTTATATATCATTGTTTTTTCTCTTTCCTAAAGAAATACAGGATGGCTCAACTGTGAACTGCAATAGTGGCCAGTAAATCCCAAGGACTCAATCTTAAGTGTTTTAACCTTTTTTTTCATATGTATGTGGCAATGTGATTATTTGATGTTGTTGTTGGTTTATATTTAAAAATGAAAAAAGATGGATATTTTTGTACTTTACAATGTTTGCCGATTTTTCCTTATTATTTCCACTTTAGTTTTTCCAAGACCCTTGTCGATTAATTTCTGATCACATTTATTTCATCTATGCCTCATATTTTTATTGCAAACATCACATATTTATCATAGATATAATGATCTTCCTAAAAAAAAATGGCTCAAACAACATATCACTAACATGAAATTGTGATACATCAATATCCTGGAAAATATTGAACCACAACCATCAGATACCACTGCAATCTAAACAGAATGCCGATAAAAAGAGAAAACAATATTTATTTTTGTTTTCTTGACCTGTTATTTCTGGATTTTGATTTGAGAAAACAGACTTTAAAAGTCTTCAAGCAATTTTAGGAAGGAAAATGATGATTTTCATGAATCTTCTGTATTCGGAATCAATTTTCTTTCATTGTTTTTACATTCTCAATATGTGTTATACCTCCAGCAAGTAATTAATATTTTGTAAAACCTTCTACAAGGTTTGAAATGTGCACACTATTTACAAATTGCTGCCCATTTTCTCATCGAACATTTGACGATTTTCCAACTCTGGTCTTTTTTTACAACCATTATTTAGTGTTATTTGTTTTCACTACAATAAAAGTTCATAATTGTTGGGAATCAGGATAATACTGTGAGGGGTGGTGAATCAATACTATATAATTTTTAACAATTAGCTCACCAATCAAACACATGAAATCACATAATGATCCGCAATTCACATAGGATATTGAACATAGGAAATTTGTGCGGAAACCCAAACAGAAGAAAACCACAAATTCTTAAGCACCAACTTCAAATTATATCAAATTATGTAAGCACCAACCTACTGGAAGCTCCAACCCTCTTCTCTTTGCACGCACCCACTTGCTGAAAGCACCAACTCCCACTGTTTGCAGGCACCGACCTACTGGAGGCACCAACCCCCGCAGATTTGAAAGCTTCAACTTGCTGGAGGCACCAACCTGAAGGAGACCACTATCCCCTGATGTGAAGGCACCAACCTGGTTTGCTCATTAGATCCCTCTTTAATCACATTTCAAACTTGGATCCACAGGCTTTTTAATACAAACTTACACATACAACTTCTTGCTCTGATTTCACATTCAGCTCTTTTTCAGATCTGTTCTGGATTCCAGTTCTTTACTGGTTTTTCATATCTGAACTTAATCACATCTGCATAAATCCCATACACGATTACTTTAGCCTACTTTTGCAGTCAGACTCTATCTCTACACTGCATTTCTTCACCACCAGCCCAGATCTGATCTTAGCATTCAGATCTGCTTTGGTCACTTTCTCTGCAACTCTTCTTCTCTACCCAGATCTGATTTCAGCATTCAGATCTGCTCTTTCTCAGATCTGTTCTCTGCATCTCTTCTTCAGATTTGTGTTTCTTTCACTGCATACTAGCATCTCCATCATGCCTTCACAGCACTACTCTTGGCATGCTTCCCTAAGCTCTTCTAAATTTTGTGCTCTCTTCTGTTTCATTACAGCAGTGCAGCTTATTCCCATTGTTCTTCATGAACTACAGCTTATCGTTCTGCTCATAGCAGTCTTCAATTTATTTAACAGGGAACAGTAGTGCCTCTACCAGTCCACAGAGCTTCTAATCATCGATTTGCATTGGATTACATGTCCTCACGTTGTTTCTCTTCTTTCTATAGATGTGGCACCTTCAGATATTTCCCCTACAGACTTTAATCAATTATGCCTTATAACTTAAATTTGGCATCTGAATGTCAAATTTTATCCAATCATAGCCCCTGATTTTAAGCTCTTATATGCACATGACCATGAGCTTGAATCGAACACTTACCATCAAGAGGCACTAAGGCCTGGAGTTGTGCAATCTTGCCTTTCTCCTTTATCGTAATTTTCCCTGCAGAATCCGGCATCACTCCTGGCAGTGTACTACCTCATGCAGTGAAAGACGATCTCCTTGCATATGGATAAATTCGAGATTTGGGGTCCAATCCCCTCTGGTAGTAGCTAGTAGCAGGTACGAAGGGCGGTACCAATAGCCAGCAGGATTGACAGAGGTCAACCCTCCAAGGGAGAGAGAGCGCCGTATTAATCAAGGGACCTATTAGGTGACCAATTAGGCCCTTGTCTAGGGCTAGTAAGTGACCTATTAGGCCCTTCTACCAACAACTTTGATCATCTTCCAGCAGATAGAGAATATCGACCTTGAAGCAGCAAACCCTAGCTTTCCTTCTTCCCACATGTTAGAGAGTATTAGCCCAAACACTTATGTTCATCAACCTCCTTCGCTACCCTTCTTGTGCTTCTCTTTTGCTTGAATGAGATGAGAAGTAAATATGTCCAAAGGAGGTCAAGTTCCCTCCTTTGGCTTCTCAAGGTGGACGTGGCTCCTCAAATTAGGTCGACTTCTCAACTGTCAGGCTGACTTCATCTTGAAGGGTATTTTGACTCTTCTAATTTTCTAAATACAAAAATAATTCTCTTTAAAAGTTACAATGTACCTGATGGGATCTTCAACTTCTGACAATGACTCTTTTGACTTCTTGACCTAGGACAAACCCTAGAAGCACTCAATGGTTGCTTGACCTTTAAAATAAAAAACCTTGAGCATGAAAACCATGCTCCAAAACTAACAATAATAATTTTTCTTTCATTTTACAAAATACAACAATCAAAAGTACATTTCATATTTATGAAGACCGAACCTAGTTACACATTTTTCAACACTCCCTCTTAACTAGGGATGTATTCATAAATGGTACATGGACATTGTCAATGTGAAGAGATCTCATAAGAAGAGTCAAATTGGTAGCCCACTTGTTTAGCATCATAACAACCAGCATTGTCACATAGCAAGGCCTTGACTAACAACGCTATCTCTCCACAAGATCAGAGCACGACGCTGGCAAGACCAATGATTTATAGACACCATCATCATTGTCTCTCAAGGCACATACCCCACCCAAGTGTTCATAGAATATGTCTTTCTTGGACATGCTTATCTTAGATAGCTAGTCCTAAAAGAATATCGGTCCTCGACTACTCTTATCTTGGATGCCCTACCTCATCCTCAGAGAGTATCGAGTGCCAGATGTTTACCCAATCCTCCATTCTATCTTCTCAAGTGAAGACAAAAATGATGTGTCAACCTCTCCCTCTCAACTAGGGAGGATATATCAACCAGACCAAGCTTGTCTCTTAAATATACAAGCTTCTTCTTAGGAAGAGATTTTGTCAATATGTCAGCTACCTACTCATAGATGGAGATATATTGTAGTTGCAACACACCATATTGTACTAGCTTCCGAATGTAGTGATACTTGTTTATATGCTTTGTCTTTCCACGAAACACTAGGTCTTCAGACAATCTTATACAACTAGTGTTATCACAATGTATCACATGAAGGTCCACTGATCCTTCAATCAAGTCGAACAACAACTTCCTCAACCAGATTGCTTCTCTACTTACTTAAGAGGTTGTAGCCTCAGCACTACTTAAAGCAATTGATTCATGATTTTTGCTCATCCATGGCATCATGGAGGATCCCAAACTAAAACATCCTCCTATAGTGCTCCTTCCATCCTTCTCAATGCCTCCCCATTTGGAATATGTATATCCAATCAGTGGACATCATTCCTCCTTTCATATTTTAGGCAGTAGTGGATTGTACCTTGCAAATATCTCAAAATGTGCTTGGTTGCTATCCAATGATCATGCTTCAACTCAACTTGGAACTGACTGAGAACATTTACTGCAAAACATATGTCTGGTTGACTATTCACCAATTACATCAGTGAGCCAATCAGGGTTGCAGGGGAGCGGCTTGCCCCCTCGAACCCGCTCTCAGACCGCACTTGAAATCACTCCCGCAGGGAGCGCATTTCGAGAGCGACCCCTAGAGCGAAGTTTTCGCTCCCTAGCCTTTTTTGCAAAAACATTCCAAATGTAATTTTTTTGAAAGAAACAATACTTTTGAATTGGGCAGCCTATTGATCAAGCCTATCGCCCTAGTATTGATATGTGATTCATGGTAATGTTAAATTCTTAAAGTAAAAGTGTCATTCTCATTAATCTTCATTTTCGTCAAATTTTTAGCATTACCATGAAATGACATAGGATGTTTGAGAGTGGTTCCGACCTCATTGGATTTCATACGGCGAAAGTAGAATTTTAGATCTCATTCATAATCCAGTAGACTTGTCAATTTTTCAGGATTACAAGATTGGGGGGATTGCAATGTTTCCATTGGATTTTGTCATGTATTAGGGTATGGAACTCGTATTTAATCAAGAGCACAAATCACTCTATGTACCTTGTTGTTAGTGACATTGGTTGTCAAACTCTTCTATCATGACCCTACTAAAAACGTACCCATCACTCAAACAAAAACTTGACTCTACATGCTATGCTTTTTCTATATTATGTTAATGCTTAGAGGGTGATATTAATGACAAAGATCCCTATACAGATCCAGAGGTAATGACAAAGATACCTCTGGATATTAAGGCTTAGAGGGTGATATTAATGACAAAGTTCTTGATTTTCCAACAAGACTCAAAAATTAGACATTTCTTGTGACGGCAAGAGGCCCAAGCATTAGCAATAGATAATAGATTTACTTGTCTTTTCTAGTTTCTAGTAGTTTTTATAACTGTTGACTCTTTCATATATATTATGATATTTTTTGTAAACAATATATGACAATTTAAGTTTGAAGTTTGAAGTTGGCAATTATAACCCATTAGTAATGAATTATGAATATGATGCTTTGTGAAAGTTGAAAGTTGTTTCATTTCATTTCATTTCATGTTAGAATTTTTATATAATTTTGGAGATCAATGATGATAAATGTGATGTATTGAATTTTGAAAGCTTGAAACTTTAAGATTGATGAATCATGAGACTCGATATGTTGTATGTTACTAACTTGTGGACGTGGTTGATGAAGATTATAACTTCTAGATGATTGATGTTATATGGTTCAATCTATGTTTTTATGCATTTTATATCTAATTCATCATTCTACAAGCGTTTGTTCACATATATGCATCAAAATATATAAAAAATCGCTCCCGAACCAAGAGCTTTTCAAAATGTCGCTCCCCGCTCCCGCACTTCGCTTTTTCTCCCACTCCCAAGTAACCTTGGATCCAATCAATTGTATATACCTGATTGGATCCACTGGGATTGATTCGGAACTCCTCAGTATTTTCAAGTTTGTGATCATCGGGGTGGTCATTGGTTTGCAATCCATCATGTCAAACCTCTTCAACATCTCGATCACATACTTCCCTTGACCTAGATAGAACTCACCAGGTCCCTGCCATACTTTTAGTCCCAAATAATAGTGCATCAACCCAAGGTCCTTCATATCGAATTCTGCTGCAAGCTACTTCTTGCATTCTTGGATTCGACCTTCCACAACTGTCAAGTGAAGATCATCCATATACAGAAGAATAATCACAAGCTCAACTTTTACCACCTTGGTGTAGAGATTCGAATCAGCAGAACTATTTGTGAAGCCCAATCTTTGTAGGATGCATCCATCCTAGCATACCATGCCCTTGGTGCTTTCTTAAGACCATACAATGCCTTCTTCAACCTACAAACATAAGCCTCTCTATCTTTGACTTCAAATCCCAAGGATTGTTCCATATAGACTTCTTCATCAATTGTGCCATTCAGGAATGCAGTCTTGACATCCATTTGATGTATATTCCCTCCCATCGATGTTTCCAAAGAGACCAGTGGGTGTATAGTTGTATACCTTGTTGTTGGAGCAAATGTCTCTTCATAGTCAATGTCTTCTTGTGGAGAGAAGCCCCTAGCCACAAATCTTGCCTTATACTTGTCAATACTTCCATCTGTCGCATGTTTAATCTTGTAAAGCCACTTGGAAGTTACCACAAACATGTATCTGTGGCTAAGTACGATCTCCCATACCCCATTCTTCATTATTGATTGATATTCTTCATCCATGGCATCTTTCCATTCTTGATGATTGACAGCTTCTTCAAAAGTGGATGGCTTTGCTTCTATTAAACTTTGTCATATATGTTGCATACCTTGAATATCTTTTGGGGTTCTTGCTTTCTCTAAATGTGCCTTTAGCTACTCCATGACCCTCTGCATCTAATAGAGTAGATTTCAACCAGTTAGGTCTCTTTCTAGTTCCGGGGATTACCACAGGTTGTATAGGTTCACTGGGACCTTCCTCTTCATGATTTGATTCTTCTTCCTCCCTAGTAACTTCCTCTTCAAATACCGGAAGTTCATCATCAGAGTCCATAGGGAGATCCTTTGATTTCTTGAATGCAACACTTTTGTTAAATATCACATCTCGACTGCCTTCTATTCAATGTCCTTTTATGTAGATCCTATAGGCCTTAGAGGAATTACTGTAGCCAACAAATGTTCCCTTCATGCCTGATGGATCCAACTTCTTTCTTCTGTCCTTTGGTATATGAATATAGACAGGACAACCAAAAATTTGGAGATGATCCACGCTTGGTTTCTTCCCAGTGAATGCTTCTTCAGGAGTCATGTTATCAAGTGACCTGTGGGGACTTCAATTTTGTATGTATACAATTGTCTTTGTAGCTTCACTCCATAGAAATTTCGGCAAATCTTGATCATGTAGAATAGCTTTTACACTTTCTTCAATGCACAGATTCTTTCGTTCTACAACTCCATTTTGCTCGGGAATATATGGGATTATCAGCTCCCTCTTAATCCCAGACTCCTTACAAAAGGCTATAATTTCCTTTGATGTGTATTCTCCTCCATTATCAAACCTTAATATCTTGATTCTCCTTTCTATAAGGTTCTCTACTACAGCTTTGAATTCTTGAAATTTGATAAATACTTCATCCTTGGATTTCAATAAGTAAACCCAAGTTTTCCTTGAGTCGTCATCTATGAATGTGACATAATATAGATGACCTCCAAATGACTCAGGAGACATAACACCACAGATATCAGAATGAATAAGATCCAAGATTTCTTTTGACCTTTAAGCACTGCTTCCAAATGGTCTCTTGGTGTTCTTACACAATGCACATCCCTTGCATACTCCTTTGTGATCTTCTTTTAGTTTGGGGATGCCATTTACTATTGAATTTATGGTTGGTAAGATTTTGTAGTGAAAAAGACCAAATCTTCTATTCCAATGTTCACATGGGCTAACTTCAATCTAAACCAAAGCTTGAGCGAGGGAAGTTAACAATATGTAAAGTCTTCCTTCACAGATCCCAATCATTCTTGCATCTTCTATGCTTGAGTTTTTACACCATACTACAACCTTTCCATCAACGAAAGCAACTCTAACGCACTTGTCTTCTAGACATGAAATGGAAAGTAAATTCTTGTGCAAACCCGAAAGAAATAAGATATTATTGAGATGAATGTTTCCTCCATTCTCCAGCTCAAGTGAAGTTGATCCAATTCCTCTCACAAGGCAGCTTTTATTGTCACCATGCTCTACATAATAAGAGGACTTTCATTTCGATAATTTCTTTAATTGCTTGAGTTCACTAGTCATATGTCTTGATGCTCCATTGTCGATCACCCAAATGTTCTCATCTTGAAATGTGCCAGTGAGTGATGAGAATAGTCCTTCATCCTTTGTAGATGTCTCCGTCACTACCTTCTTAGAAGAAAATAGGGGATCCCATACTTCTTTGATGCCCTTCTTGAGTTGACTTGCCACCTTCAAACAGTTCTTTAGGAACTTCTTCAATGTAGTAGAGATCTTCATTATGCCCTTAACCAACCTTAGCTTTGACTCCATGTTGAGAAATCTATAGGGCAGCAGTTAAGATGATTTCTCTTTCGATGATAACTGCTTGTGATGTCCTTTTACTTTTTCTTACTCATTAGCTTCTTTTATTATTATGTTTGTTTATCATCAAACAACTATCAAAATCAAGAAGACTAGTAGTACACAAGAACACAAGATATAGGTTGCAAGCCAAGGCCAAAACCTCTCCATGTAGAGAGGAAAACACGTATATCTCTTCTCTTCTTATAGATTCTTCAATTGACGAATTCCAAGACCTCTAGACCAAGAGCAATACCCTTAAAAGACCAAGTCTGACCTCTCCTGAGGATGTGCATCCTTTGTCCAAGTCAAACCTTGTCAAATCTCTTCCAACAACACAACTTCGACCCCCAGCTTCAAAATGTTGGCCTTTACAGTAGGTTTGAAATTTTTTGCCCCCTGCCACCACTACTACATCCACATGTGTCGGCGGAATTAGCCTTCCAAGGCCTCCCAGCGACTTCGCTTGACTTGCTTACTTGTCTGGGGCTAGTAGGTGACCTATTAGGCCCTTCTTCTAGCAACTTTCATCATCTTCGAGTAGATAAAGAATATCGACCTCAAAGCAACAAACCCTAGCTTTCCTTCTTCGCACGTGTGAGAGACAATTAGCCCTGAAACTCTTATTCCTCATCCTCCTTCACTAGCCTTCTTGTGCTTCTCTTTTGCTTGAATGAGATGAGAAGTGAATGTGTCCAAAGGAGGTCGAGTCCCCTCCTTTATATAGGCTTCTCAAGGTGGACCTGGCTCCTCAAATTAGGTTGACTTCTCAGCTGCCAGGCTGACTTGGTCGTATTTTGACTCTTTTAAATACAAAAATAATTGTCTTTACAAGTTACAATGTGGCCGATGGGGTCTTTAACTTATAACAATGACTATTTTGACTTCTTTACCTATGACAAACCCTAGAAGCACTCAATGGGTGCTTGACCTTTAAAATAAAAGACCTTGAGCATGAAACCCATGCTCCAAAAATAACAATAATAATTTTTCTTTCATTTTACAAAATACAAGAATCAAAAGTCTATTTCATATTTATGAAGACCGAACCTAGTTACACATTTTTCAACAGAAGTTTTGTAACAAGACAAAGCTCATAGGTTGTGAGAGAGCCTTGTTTGTGGAGAGAACAGCGAGCTTGTGTCCTAAGTATTAGGAGATCACAAGTGCACACGGATTTAGAAGCTGGGATCAAGGGTTGTCAGAGCAAGTCTTGGTTAGATTAGTAGGAGAACAACTTTTTTCTCAAGAGACAGATGTTGAAATATGTAACTAGGTTCGGTCTTCATAATGACATGTGTAATGATGATTTTATGTAATCATTGTAAAGAAGAAAAATAAAATTATTTTGTCATACTTGAGTCCTGGGTTTCATGCTCAAGGAATTTTATTCTTTAAAAATGAAGCTCCCATTCAGAGCTATTAGGATTGGTCATGAAGTCATAAGGTCTATTGAGTCAATGTCAAGTATTGAAGACCAAATTGGGCATGTTACACATTGTAAAAGAAGTTATGAGTCACAAACCCTCCAAGACCTTGTCACAAGCACTCCCGTATGTCAGCCTTCAAAAGAGATGTAAATCATTCTAGACAAGCATGTCGGCCCAGTCACAAGGTGAAGTCAACCTATTTTGATGAACAGTCCACTATATATGGTCAGCACCCGACCTCCATTTGGACAACATTCAATCAAGCATCAAAGGATAGAAAAATAAGTGTGAAGATCACAAGAGAAGAGGTTAATCTCCAGGCGAAGTGTTAAATTGGCAACTAGGGCCAAACTCCATGTGGATCAGCTTATTTATCACAGCTGATATTTTTATTGGATCCCTCTCGTTGAGAGGTGTAGGATTGAACTAAAGATCATCCGATTCCAATAAGTATTTATGGAGATATGAATTTGTTTTGATTATGGAATTATTATCAAGCCGACCAGCAACTTGAGTAGGCTCAGAAGCCCAATAGTCACGTCCATTCAACCTCTACGTTTTAGTATAAATAGAAGAGGACTTGAAGTCATTTGACACACACATACTCTTCATGTGATCTCCTCCTCTCCACGTCTTTGGGTTTTTGGTGAAGGAGAGACACTAAGAGTATACACTGGCCTATGTAAGAATGATGCCCTAGATCTAGACGCAGATGATGGAGGAAGCCTATACGCTGTCTTAGAGGAGGTCAAGCCATGCCCTAGCCACAGAGAAAAGAAGGATCTGGCCGCAGTCCTAGAGGGGAGCTCTAGCCCTAGACGCAGTCAAAGGGAGCTTCTATATGCAGCCTAAAAAGAGCCCTAATCCGTTCATCTAAGAGGCCCTAAATCCGCAGTCATAATTTTCCCTAACCACAGTCAAAGGAGGAGGTTCCAGCCACAGTCAAGAGTGGCTCTTCTACGCAGCAAGGAGAGGCTTTCTATACGCTGTCTAAGGGAGCTTCAACGCTGTCAAAGGAATTCCTAAAAGAGCCCTAGCTGCAGAAAAGACGAAGGCATCTATACACAGTAAGACGCACTCAAGGGAGGCTACTTCGTTGTATGGAGACCCAACCGAGATCTAAATGAAGGCCCTAATCCGCAGTTAGGAAAGGTCCTAATCTACTGTCCTAAAGGAACTTATACTCAGTCCAGAAGAAGCCTTTATATGCTGTAAATGAAGGCCCTTATACACTGCCCGAAGTAACCCTTAAACGCAGTCCTAAAGGAGCAACTCATCCACTGTTAATGAAGTCCTTATTCTCAGCTACGTAAAGACTCTCATTCACAGCAAAGGCAGCCCTATAATGCAGCAAAGAAATATCTTATCACAGCATTATATGTTTGTTGTAGGTGGCTGTGTGATAAGGAAGTTAGTAGGGGCATGTCATAAGAATTGTTTGCTAAGGTAAATACATTGAAGGAATGCATTGAGGTCTGCTCCATATATCAGCATTCATGCTCAGTTAAGATGATTGCAAGTGTTGGGACAGCTGCAATGGTGGGACAGCTGCAATAACGTGTGACAGCTATGGTACAATGGGACAGCTGCAATAACATGTGACAGCAATGGCTCAAAGGTCTGCTGGAAGGTGGAACTATAGCCTAGCTTCTTTGCTAGGCTGCAAGCCATAGCAAGCAGCTAAGTCTGATATACTTATTACTGCATGATGTATGAACAGCATGATGGTGCAACACAATCAAGGGCAGCAAATGGACGAGATGCAAAACGATGATAGGTGAAGGAGTCACCTTGAGGATCAGTTGAAGCAGAATGTCTTCAACTGATCTCATCATGATACGAAATGATCTATGCTAGATCTAGATAAGTCAAAGTATTGACTTATGTTCTAAATGTACTCTCTCTCTCTTTCTCTGCTGAACTTTGAAGATAAAAGAAGATTTGATCAAAGGGTTTCCCCACACATTGTGGGGTTTGTCCCTGGCTCGCGCCATACCGTGTGTCCTCTTGTCTTGGCTTGTCTTCTGCATTTGTATTTATGTTCTATCTGCAGTTTATCGTAATGTTGATCTGATTGCTAACTGTGAAAAAATAAATAAATTTCTCTAGCATAGAACATACCTAAATTTAACATGGTATCAGAGCTGAGGTGAAGACAATGACCAAGCAGGAGTGAAAGAACAATCACCAAAGGCAGTTGGGACAAGACAGAAGGATCAATGGGTTCCTCATAATTCACCTAGGGTGAAGTCAAAGCAGAGAATGTTATCAGAATGGCGCAGCAGAAGTTTCTGATGGCCCATCAAATGATCCCTTCATTGGGAAGTTCGGATCTAAGGGTGGAAGGAAAGGCAGATGCCTTGTTGAAATAAGTCCGGCCGTTATGCGAAGGAGTGTCCGAATGGCAGGGACACATCTCTTGATGAAGATAACAATCATTCCTGGGACATCTTCAACGATTAAAGGAATGACTGGTAATGCAGGTCATCAAGGAAATGGTCGACTCTTCCATGAAAGCAAGAAACCCTAAAATCTCTTCTATGTACCTGATCACAAGAAGAACTTGGTGTCCATCTGAATGGAAGTCGAAGGTTACAAAGGTACGTGTTTGAAAATAGATATTTTAAAGATACTTTTGAGTTCAGGGTTGTATCAAGTTGCAGGAAGTCCATTGGGGACCATGTCCATTGACTCAACACCGGAGGTCTGTGAGTCAGATGGTGACTAGGATGCCTGAATTCAAAAGGAAGCATGAAGGTACATGTCTAAAATGTACCGAAGGAAAACATTATAAGGGAATCATTCCCCTCATGCAGCAGGTCCACAGGCTTGGAACAACTCGAGGAGTTTGAGACTCATGATCGGGAATCTCATGTATACAGATGGAAGAAAGCCCTCTATGGCTTGAAGCAAATCACCTCGGGCGTAGTATGAGAGGATTGATAGCTGTCTAATGCAGCTGAGATTCACTAGGAGTGAAATTGATCCAAACCTTTACTCGAAGGTTGGGGATGATAGACCTCTCGTACCGGCACCTATGTCTGACAGGTGCGAACCCTCTCATTTATAGGAGATAGAGGGAGTTGGATTCTGAATGTGGAAAGATAAGCTGCAAGCCTGTGACTACCTCGAGGATCTTAACTTTCAAGAAGTTAAATGGTAGTGATTTCGGACCTGATTTGGGAAATGCCTCTGAGTTTCATAAACTCATTCGCGTTGATGTTCTTGGAGAACCTCCGTCCAGACATATGTGTTGCAGTTAGCATGGTGAGCTTATATTTGGTTGAGCCTCACTAGATTGGTGCCAAGAATCTTCTAAGATATCTTCAAGGCACAATCTCTTATGAATTGAGATACACTGCCGGAAAAATGAAACCTCATGATTATTCGAATGCTGAATGGGCAGGCAGTGTGGAGGATCACTAGAGCATTTTTAAGTGCTCTTTCTCTTTGGAATCTGCCTCTATATCCTGGATGAGCAGGAAGCAAAAGTCGGTGACCTTGAGCACCACCAAGGCTAAATACATTGCTGATAGTATGGCCTTCTATGAGGCAATCTGGTTGCTGAAGCTCTTCAGTGAGCTGTTTGTTCACATGATGAATACCACTGTGATTCTCTGTGACAACCAGAGGTGGGATTCGATTATTGAGGAATCCTGTATTCGTTGATTGCTCCAGCCGATAGACATC